>JAECUM010057314.1:0-20573 GCA_016617855.1 Megalonaias nervosa
ATATATATATATATATATATATATATATGGGGGGGATTTTAAGGTAAAAATATTTTGGTTCTCTCTTGTTTCAATTGTTATAAAGATAGTGTGAATATTCCCCCGTATCCATTATATATTTTCAGTGTGTACTTTATTTGTTTATTTTTGTTTTTCATCAACACATACCATATTTATTTTAAATGATAAACAACATTCTTGGTTCAATTCTGTTGGAGAACATTTGGAGATCTCTAAGTTTTTACCAGAGCCCGGGCACAGAGCAATCTTCCAAATCGTATTTCAAATAGTAGTTTTACTTTGTATAACGTTTATTTAGTACTGATTGATATAAATGTCACACGTTTGCTATACACGTTGCATAAATCGTTGGATATTTAAGTTTTATGATTTGTTTCATAATTTAGTTCACGCGTTTGTAATCAAAATACTTTCGAAAAGTGTTTTGTCTGATACACATTTAAAGGGTAGATCTCTTTTTAAATATTAAATGTTTTTGCTACCATTTTTTATTTCCGGCTCTCTGTCCGGCTTTCACTCTTTCTTTCTGCCTTGTATATTTCACACATAATTATATGTTGATATTTATTTTGTTTTACATGTTGCTTATATCAGAAAGTTTATATTCTTTGCAAGAAAGGTCCAGTAATTGTTTACATGTAAACACTTAATTTATGCGTCCGATTTTTTTAAAACCTGTTTAAAAATTGTTGTCCATAAATGGTATGATTTTATGACGGGACATTATGCTAAGAAGATTTATCATGTAATAGTATTTGTTTCTGAAATATGTGCACGTTATTTTCACCGATGAAATAACAAATATAATTTAACATTGTGCGTATATGATAATAAAACTTGACAGCAATCAAACATACTTTGAATTAAATCCCATAACCTGCTCTTGATGATTCAATTGTGTATCTCATGATGGGTCAATTGTGTATCTTATAATGGGTCAATTGTGTATCTCATGATGGGTCAGTTGTGTATTTCATGATGAGTCAATTGTGTATCTCTTCATTCGGGTCCGTTCTTTCAATACGTTATCATAATAATCATTTTGTTATTAATAATCTGTCAGCTACAGCATTATTCAAACCTTATCTATGATCTTTCCGCTAGTGTTATTTGTTGTTCTTACGTGTGTATGGATTACATCAGGGGTACCCATGCTCCCAACCAATTACTGAAACACTAATTCATTTCTGTTTATGTCTGCCAATGAATCAGTTAGAAACACTAAACCCCTCAGTGCCAAATCACGATTAGGTATCAGTTGCGAGACATTGCACAAATCGTAATCCAACAATGTTCAAGTTGAAAGTGACTACTAACAACAGTTTCCTAGTTATGATGTCAGGTACTGAAGTTTCAAAAATAAAAAGAATATAATACATACATCTGATTGACATTTAATATCCTTGGAGCGAAATCTACCAATGTACATATAGAGAATGTGCACAACCTTTTCCGATCTGTCAGACTTTTCTCTGTATGTGTGTTCAACAATAAAGCTCTTACGGTTTTTAAAATGTGATTCCTTATCTCTCTGTAGGTCCAAATGATTAACGGTCAGAAGTCACTATAGATTACGATAGAATATAAACTCTGACATACAATTACCACAGTCAGCAAGTTGCATAGACCTTATGCTTCCGGTCACTGATGCCATCAACAGACATTGCAAATCCTTGCTTGCTGTTTTTTTTATTTGCTGTTTCATTGTATCCATCCTTTCTTTCTCTCTTTGAAAATATATTATTGGGGACTCAAGTTCTACATTGACATAGATTCATGATAAGTTACCTATGCACGGCATTTTCTCTGTCGGGTAATCTGAGACGTTTATCCTGGTAATTTGAGACGTTTTGCCTGGTAATTTGAGACGCTTTGCCTGATGATTTGAGACGTTTTGCTTGTTTAATTTTAAATTAAAATGTGTTCAATGAGCTATCAATTATTTTGTCTGTCAGTAACTATAAAATTTCTACTTCAATGAAAATAAAGTTGAAACTGAGATGAGTGTGAATTCATTTGAATATCTAGATGATATGGGGTTTTGGGGGTTCTTTTTTTCTTTCTAAATTTGTTGGAACATATCTAGACACCTAATGCCGAATGTCGACCAATCAGCTTATTAATGCCGACTAAAAAGCCGATGGATTCATATACAGGTTAGCAGGGTAATTTGGAGATGGCACGAAGCATACCCCAGGAAGGACCTCGGGTGTACATTATCAAAGAGCTAATTGATCTCCACTGTTATTTGTACACCTGCATTGTAGATAAACTTGAAAGCGAACACCATAATCCACTACAACATTACGAAATCTGTTTGTAAATTTTCCATGTTGACAGTAGCAATCAGGGATAGATTAAGTTCGCAAGTCAGAGAATAACTCACCTGTTAAATCGGTTCCTTCAAAAAAAAAAACAACGTTAGTTTTAAATTTAATAGAAAATCTCGTATTTTCATAATTTCAGATAGATACAGTTCAATAAGTGCACTGTATATGATTATGAATGACACGCATTGGTAGCTCAATGAATTTTCACTATCGCTAAAATTACTGAATTCGTGTAGCGCACGCATGATTTCAACACTATTTGTCTCAACAAACATCGTCCACTCATTCGACAAATCATATCATAAACAGACAGTAAGTTCAAATTGAAAATAGTTTCATGAAAAATAGATGATGCAGATGATCTTTTCTAGCTGTGGCACTCGTGGCTGTCATAACCACTCAGTCTTGTATAAAAAAAATGGACTCTTCCTGAAATCCAGAATCGAACATGGCGGATAACATGTACACATACCTCTCTTTGTCAGCATGCATCGAATCATTCGTGCGCTACACCAGTTACGTAATTTTATCTACATTTCGAGATGTTCGGTTGAAAATTCACAAAGTTATGAACATGAATATATTATTCGCGATGTTGATCTGTACGAACTATAATTCTTAGCAACCATGTCTAGCGAGCGAGCGAGCGCATAGCAAGTTATCATGTCGTTCCTTGTCATGTGTATCGACTGACGTCCACTCAAAATCTTTACTTTATGCTAGGTCCCCAATAGTGGGGCCCAGAATGATATAATAGATGTTTTTGTTGAGCAACGTTGACAACGAATCGTCCTAAATCTACTCTGCACCCATCACCACACATACTTTCCAAGTTGTTTAAATTGTTACATAAACGATTGTTTTAGATACAGTAGATTCACATTCACAGAGCCGCAATGAAACTTCGCAGAAGAAATACATTTTGTTCAAGTGTATTTTTGCCCCAATGTGTTTCTGTCATCGCTCGTCTTATTTTCTTGAATCCATTTGGAGATTGTTTACTCCATATATAAGCAAGGCCATTAAATGGTTTACTTAGTCTTTCTGGAAGTGTAACGTGTATACCTTTGCTTACACTGTACTACATGTGGTTTTCTTTTATCGTTAATAGCTTTATCATTGACAAAGCATTAAGGTCTAACCTACAACCATTCTCAACAAATTAACTGCGGTTTCTTCGCTGATCGTATGCACCAAGTTTGTATCATGACGAGCTTGGGATTATAGTTAAGCCATTGTAAAGTTCATTTTGCTATCCCGTTTCCCCAGGACTAGAGACTACTTGTTCTTTTCTGTGCCAAAAATCTTTAATTTTTTTTTTCCTTTTCTCAATTTGTTTAAATATATACTAAGAGAACACTGAGAACATATTAAGCCAATACCGTTTTTGCTTCCATCTCCGAATATTTGGACCCTTCGTCTGAAACGTGTTTTGTCCAGTCATCTTCTTAGGCCCATTAGAAATAGGCAAAGCACCGAACTCTCATTTGTGTCCTAAACCATATGTATACTAATATTTCATGTTGATATTTTCTCTTTCTAGTATATTTCTGATTCTGCGTGTATGTGGAGCTGATCAATGTTGATACAACTTTAATTTGTAAGTGGAAACTATCCTTAACTGGTCCTGTATTGCTTGGCTATTTCTGAAGACTATCCATATAATTTGGTTAGAGATGAGCTCTTCCGGTACATATTAAAACTGTTTATAGCTGTAAGACAGTTTAGATACTTGTTCAATCTTTGTCAGGTTTAGGGATATTTTACTGCATTGGAATTTTAGGTACTTTTTAAACGGATCTTTACTTAGCGTGAATTTATTTAAGAGAATGAAGGCAAATCAAACCTCTCTGTTGATAAGTGTTCGGGGCTAAATAGTAGAAGGACATATCTACAAGTTAGGATTTATTAGTCATATGTATAATCAGATTATTGTTATGTCTATTTTAGTGGCATCATGTAAAACCGGAACACTATTGCTACATATCCACTACTATTTAAAGACAACGCAGTAATATTCTACACAGTATACAAGGCTCATGTATATTAGTTGTATATGGGGGCGATATACGGACAATGGGAAAATGCATTAGACACCCCTGGGCCTGTATACGGACAAGATTTATACGGACAAAATCAAAACCCTGGACCTGTATACGGACAATGGGAATTGTGTATAGGGACAATAGGAATGGAACAGGTGGGGTGACGTCACGGTACTGGACACTTGCAACAATGTGGCAAGTGGCTGACCTGAATACGCGCGACTACCACTCTAGGTAGGGACAAATACAAGAGAGACAGAGACATATACAACACAACCATAGATTGATGAGCATCAATTTATCATACCCAAAATTATACAACCGACTAAAAAAATTTTAGATAAGAGAATAATGTTTATGGGAGTTAAACATAAAATATACAATCTACTAAAAAAAAATTTAGGCAAGAAAGAATAAATCTTTTCTAGGCATATGAAAGTGGCCCTGAAAAGGGCCTTTGGGTTCCTCTTTTATTTTCTCTACTTCTTCCACCAGCTCTTCACTTTCTTTATGATTCCTTTCTTTTTGTTCTTTTCTTCGACTGGCATCCAGTCAGATGTCTCATTGATCTAATTTTTTCCTGCACCTTTATCCAGTTCTTGTTCAGTCTTTCAAACTCTTCTTTTTCTCTTTCTGTTTTCCTTCTCCTTTCTCTCTGTTGTCCAGGTGTCTTTGATTTTCTTTACCTCTTCTTTCATCACTTTTCTCATCATGTCATCAGATTTCCTTAAATGTTGTAAGCCCCACTGGACAAAAGACCACTCGGTTAAACTGGCTATATCTTGCAAGAAGCTCCTCACTTGGATGACATGATCAAGCGCCTCCTTCAATGTCCCCACTCTCACATACTTAGGCTGGATGAAGCCTCTTAATTTCTCCACCTCCTCTTCTCTCATACCTTGCACCAGATTCATGACTACTTTGAGGCTAGTGACTCGACTGGCCACAAAGTCTTTCGTAACTGGATATTTCCATTCCTGTTCTAGTCTTTCCACCACGTAGGCTGCATCAACCATCCATTACCAACTGTCTTTCAATTCGTTAAACAAATTCATTTTTTTTAAGGTGTTGAATAGTCAACGTTGGGTAGCCAGACTGATGACCGCTCCGCGTTATATACGTGAAGCACGGACGTGAAGGAAAACATCCTTTACACTGACTTCAAATATTATATACTATCCACACAAACGAACGCGAACGCATAAAACACACCATATCAACTATCCACACGAACGGGAAGAGAAGAAAAACACACCATATCTGCTATCCACACAAACGGACGCGAATGCATAAAGCACACCATACCAACTATCCACACAAACGTACGCGAACTCATAAAACACACCATATCTACTATCCACACAGACGGGAAGAGAAGAAAAACACACGCTCTACTATCCACACAGACGGGAAGAGAAGAAAAAAAACCACCATATATACTATCCACACAAACGGGAAGAGAAGAAAAACACACACACTATACTATCCACACAAACGGGAAGAGAAGAAAAACACATCATACCTACTATCCACACAAACGTGCGCGACCGCTTAAAACACACACACACACACACACACACACACACACACACAAACCACACACACTATACTATCCACACAAACGGGAAGAGAACAAACATACCATATCTACTATCCACACAAACGTACGCGAACGCATGAAACATGCACACACACACACACACAAACACACACACACACCAGTAAAGGAGTGAGTGATTATAGTCACACTACTCTACAGTCACACAAATTGGCAACTTGAATAGTCTCTCTTTTCTAGAGATCTGGTTAGCCCTGAGAAGGGCTGTTTTTCGAACTTCAGATGCACCTGGTTAATGCTGGCACCTCCCAGGTCTGGCACCACAGACACATCTCCTACTCCAATCATTGGCCCAGTTCAGTGTTGTTCTTGGGAGTGGAGAGGGAGGTTGAGTGGCTTCACTATCCCACTCCTCCGTTTGTGGAATAGTGAAGACTTGTTCCCTTTGTGTTCTTCTATGTCACACTCGTGGATGCTGTGGCCTCCTTGCTTCCTCTGCATGCTGTACTGGTTGTTGTTGTTGTTGTTGTTGTTGTTGTTGTGGTTGTGGCTGCGGTTGAGGTGGCGGTAGTGGTTGTGGAGGTGTCCTCACCTCAGGCTTCACCTCACACACACAGGTCTTATTATGAGGTGAGGTAGGATCTCTCTCTTCATTTCCTTCTCCTCTTCTTTCTTCCTCTTCTTCTCTTCCTCCTCTATCCTTGCTACCTCCGCTATGGCCTTCATGGCCAGTTCGTCTAGCAGCCGCCTGGCATACTCCAGGTGCATCTGAAGTTCCAGCAACATTCCAATTCTGTTACTCATCTTCAATGTTGATTGATCAACGATGGGCAGCCAGACAGAGGAGCGCTTCGCTTTATATCCATGGAGCACGGACGTGAGGGAAAACATCCCCAGGCACCAAAACTTACAATGCCTATATCATAACTAAACAAAAAACATAGAACGCGCGGACCTAAAAGAAACACGTTGACTTTTTTTACTTCCAAACACATACATATACTATCGGACAAGATAAAGAAACAATGTGTTGATTTTTACTGTCAAAAGAAACGAAGTGCTTATAGACACACTTCTATTTTTTAACATGCAAACACACAAATTCGTTGGTTTTTTTGGCAATTGAATTAGTATATCTTTTCGAGAGTATTCGGGTAGCCCTGAAAAGGGCTGTTTTTTTTTTTGACGGGGAGTGATGGCAATCTTTCTATTGTCTAACATTGCGTCCCCGTCTGGCGGCAGACTTTCCTATATGATACGGTCTGCTTCTGCGAAAAGAGAATGAGAACTGCTTGGTGTCCACACGACAGTCAACAAAACCTCTGTCTGGTTCATACTGCTGCTGTTGCTGCTGCTGCTGTTCTCTCTGCTTCTGAAGTCTGTACTTCTCTGTCCATTTTTCTTGTTCTTTCTTGATTTCCTCTCTGAAGACCTCTTCTACCAGGTCATGGGCTATTGTTAACATTCTGACATTCTCTATCTCTTCAGGCTTTGGTATCAGGTTTAGCCTGACACGATGTAAATTCACGTAAACTTCGTTCAGCTTGGCTACTCTAGAAGGCATGTTCATAGGTAAACGAGTCAACCATGGATGGCCAGACTGGAGACTGACTCGCTTTATATGGTTCAAACGCGGACGCGATAGAAAACATCCCTACTGGGTTTTTGTTGGGTCGGAACGCTATCATAGCTAATGTTATGGTGTGGGATAGAGAGAAGTCAAAGGGCATATATTCATTTTTTTTGAAAACAAAGGACGGTCACATTTTTTCAAACACGACATTTTTATTCAAACAAACAATTAACCACTAAGAATTAACAATAACATTAAACAAACTTTTTTGACAAGGTTGACAACGTTGTGAAATCATGTGAGATTTCCACTGATGGAAGTCATGAGGCCACTGATGTACACTACGTTTCCTAGCTAAAGACAAAAGATAACCACAATGGTCACAAAACCATCGATCTACTTTCTCATTGTTTCTAGAAGAGTCAAGATCAAAATAAGTCACTAAAATGGTCAAAAGGATGTCCAAGACTGCGTTGATGAGTAAAACACACACGATATTGTCCACACACCATGGAATCTGTGCCTTGTAATTTCAAGTTATTGAATCGTGTCGTCTGGGCATTTCTTCTCATAAAGTCGATGATGTCGTCTTCCAAAGGCGGTAATCCATACGAATCAAAATACTCCACACAATCCTCTTGAGGGAAGTAGACGGCTATCCAGTGGGTTCCTGGAAGATGACTGTCGTCCGTGTTGATGACATAAGCTTGATGGTCTTGAGGTTTGCGATGAGGAAGTTCATCTTTAGCGCACACGACAGGATTCCAAGAAGCAGTGTACGAACTGTTGTTCAGAAGGTAATAAAGTTCCCAGGTATCCATTTTTATTGTTGTTTATTTTTCACAGGTAATGATAAGTCATCAATTCAATTCTGACTTTTTGTTTGAAAATCTCTTTATTTCGTCTCTTCACTCTGGGCGAAGAGAGCCTCAATGAAATAGATTTCCAGAGTAGACAATGGAGGGCAGGAATGCTAACGCAAGCCTTTATTCCACTCATGCAACACTGCTTCTTCCGAGATGAGACTCCAAGCGTCGTCCAGATACTCGTCCAATTTTTCTTCTTGACTCATCATCAGACATTTATCGTGTTGAATTTCACTGGAATGATCGTTTTGACATCCATAGCAATCTTTCTTAGTCAATTCCGTAATTTTATCCGACAGGTGTTTGGCAAAGCAGGACACTAAATGTTGTTTTTGTTCTGGCCATCTGGACATGGCCACCTCTTTGTCTTGGTCTTGGGGTTCTGCTTTCACGGTATCCTCCCATTCCATTTCCAAAGATTCTCTACCGTTCAAAGAGGGATAAGAGTCTTCCATATTTTCTAATAGTCTAGAATGACTTCTCTCAAACTGTTGATTTCTGTGGTATTATCTAATTCGGCATACAGGATAAAGTTCACCGTCTCGGTGAGAGCTTCTGCAAACTGAAGTTCCACACGCAGTTGACCAGATTTTATAGGGTGGAAATGTCCCTTGTTGCTGCCTTGGTCTGAAGCGAAATCAAAGGCCCACTAAGTTTAACCTCCTACATAATCGTCGTACGAAATGCCGTGACTGGTTTGGTTCCTAATTGCCCGGTAGCTTCGTACAGGGACAAGTACGATCTCAAGTAATTCTTCTGGGCAAAGTTAGATTCAAAGGGTCTGGTACACAAGGTTTTGCCTTCGCGACTGACTTCGATCCTGGACATTCTGTAGTGCTTAAACTGGAAAGGATTTTGTTCGTGGGCTCCGTTGAGGGCTGCATTACTGACGATACCAACGATTAAACGTTTGGGTAACTGTCCTTGGAACAGATGATCTTCGATCATGGATCGCTGTTCAGCGGGAATGGTGAAGGTTTTCACTTCCACGCGCCGTATCGGACACTTGGCGGTCGTTCTGCTCAAAGTGTGAGTGATGTCGTTTCCCACTTTAGGTAACACTTCCACGCGACGTACGTAGAGTCGGGCTTCTTGGATGATAATTTTGTAAGTGACTTCATTTGCAGCCATCAAATGGAAAGAGGCACTGTTTCGATTCAATCCATTCCGTTCGGCAAATATTTCTCTTGCAACAATATGTCCAAATGCAAGCGATCCACCAGTTCTAAGCTACGACTTTAGCAATTTTGCTTTGACGGTCTTTAACTCCAACATTGTTGGCATCTACGTTGTTGAACTTGCCCGGTGTGTCAGGTTTCCGTAACACGCAGGCATCCAGATGAGTCTCTTTGGCTTCTTTTTCATACGTCAAGAGATTTTCTAGGTACGCTCGATTAGGGTAAGTATCCATGCTACTGCTGATAAGTTTGTTATTCAAGTACATATCCACTGAGCCTAACAAGGAATGCATGAAATTGTTGACGGAGGCTACTGCCTCATCGGCGTCTAGATCGGTACCGACGTGTCGGGTACTTTGACTTTCAAGTACAAGTAACTGCTGTTCAGATCGATGTAATCTTCGGGCTGTCCTTTGATTTCAGATTCGATGGGGGCTGATAATGAGTCCTTGACAGAGGAGGAAGGATGAAATTCTACCCATTGGGATTCTTTCATCGTCGTCATGGTGGGTGGCATGGCAAACAGATTCAGCTCCGACTTGGAACATTCGCAAGACTCTCGGTGCATAATTTTTTTTCAATAATCTAAAACGTCTAATCCTCTGATCGTTCTTGTTTTCTTTGCCTTTCTAGATCTGTGTATGTGAATTCCTCTGGAGGGGTGTCTTCGTCGTCTCTTTCTACCTTGTACTTTTTGTGGCGTCAGGGAAGGAATGCCTGGTTCGGCAGCGTTCAGGGCATTTATAGCAGTTTCTCGTCGGCCCAAAATGTCTTTTCCAATCTGAAGCAAGACATTTTTGTCTGCTCTCAAGAAGGCTTTTTTGGGAGTTTTGTTTGTCGATGGTGACATTTTGGAGAACTTCTTTGCCTTGCGTCAAAGCGGCATCTTTCAAGGAGTGCAATCCTCGTGTCACCATCGGTTTCAAGACGGGTGCCACGGAACGAAACGCAGATTTCAGCATATCTAAACCATGTCCTCGCTGTCGAGCGACTCCATCGTACACTGGATACATGACTTACAAGTCGTTAAAGAATCGTTTTCAAAAAGGGAGTTTCACCGTGACATTCCCTTTGGAGAATGGATCTCCTTTTATAGCAATGTTGACAGTGTCGAAATATGACTTACTGACGGGCAAATAGTGAGGATGTACAAATTCGCGGTGAAGGTGATATTTATTTCCACCTTCCTCGTCATTCGTTGTGGTAGAATCCACTTTGAAAAGAATGATTCTCAGTAACGGTGCGGACGTGTGTCCCACCAGGTTGTACTCCACTACGGAGTCCAGCAGCAATGGTGAACGTTTTTACTTCTACGCGTCGTATCGGATACGTGGCCGTCGTTCTGCTTAGTGTGTGACTGATGTCGTTTCCCGCTTTAGGTAACACTTCTAGCACGTAAAGTCTGGCTTCTTGAATGATGGTTTTATACACGTTGGCATGAGCCATCAAATGGAAAGCGACAATGCTGCGATTTAGTCTCAGTCGAATATCCACTCCGTTGAGCAAATACTTGTCTTGCAACCACATGTCCAAATGCAAACGATCCATCAGTTCTAAACTATGGCCTTGCAGGATTTTCTCTCCACGGTTGTTAAAGCCCATATTGTGAGGATTGTCATCTGCTGTCAGGGCTGTGTCGTTAAACGTGTCCTCACCTGCGGTGTCAGGTTTCCATACCACGCAAGCATCCAGATGAGTGTTCTTGGCCTCTTTTCCGTACGTCAAAAGATTTTCTAGGTACGCTCACTAAGGGTAAGTATTCATGCTACTTCTGACCAGTTTGTTATTCAATTATAAATCCACTTCGCTGAACAAGGAATGCATGAAATTGTTGACTCGAGCTACTCTGGCATCAGCTCCTGGATTGGTGTTGTCCGTTTTGATCACTTTGAGTTTCAGGTACAAGTAACTGCTATTCAGATCGATGTAATCTTCGGGTTGTCCTTTGATTTCAAACTCGATGGGAGCTGACTCCCTCAAAGAGGAGACAGGATGAAATTCGACCCATTGGGATTCTTGCATCGTCATCATGGTGGGTAGCATGGCAAACAGATCCAGTTCCGACTTGGAACAAGCGCAAGACTCTCAGTGCATCATTTTCTTTGTTTCTGTCTGTGATCTTTTAATAATCAAAAATGTCTAAGTTTCCGACGGTTTTTCTTTTCTTATTCTTTCTAGCTCTGAGGGTGTGAAGACCTCTGAAGGGGTGTTTTCGTCGTCTTTTTCTGCCTTGTCCTTGCTGTGGCGTCAGGGAAGCAGGAATGCCTGACTCGGCAGCACCCAGGGCATTTATAGCAGTTTCTCGTTGGCCCAAAATATCTTTGCCCGTTTGAAGCAAGATAGTTATACCTGCTCTCAAGAAAGCTTCTTTGGGGTTTTGTTTGTCGATGATGACATTTTGGTGAAATTCTTTACCTTGCGTCAACGCGACATCTTTCAAGGCGTGCAATCCTCGTGTTACCATCGGTTTCAAAACGGGAACCACCGAACGAAAAGCTGATTTTACCATATTTCATAAACCATGTCATCGCTGTCGAGCGACTAATTGGTACACAGGATACATGACTGACAAGGGGTTAGAGTAATCGTTTCCGAAAATGGAGTTTCACTGTGACTTTCCCCTTGGTGAATGGAATATTTTGTCCCAGATCTCCTTTTATAGTAATGTTGACAGTGTCGAAATACGACTTACTGACGGGCAAATAGTGAGGATGTGCAAATTCGCGGTGAACGTGATAGGTGTTTCCACCTTCTTCGTCAGCGTTAGTGGCAGAATCCCCTTTGAAAGGAATGACACGCAGTAACAGTACGGAGGTGTGTCCTACCACGTTGTACTCCGCCACATCGGAGTACACAAAGATAAAATTCAGTCCTTGTTTCATTTCTACAGTGAATCGAAAATATATTGCAAAATCCGAGTTACTGGTCACGGCTGGTATTTCGTTTCTAATCTTGATCAACTTGGGGTCTCCACCCAAAATGTCATACAATTCAGGACAAAATGTAATGGCCAATACTTTGTCCTCTGAAAATTTGATTAGTAGACGACGAGCTATTTTGTGGTATTCGATCGTGACACTTTTTCTTGTTTGTTTCAAGGCTTTGCCAAACACGGTATTGAACCTGTCAGCAATAGTGTTCACCAAATGTTGACCACTAAAATAATAGCCTGAGAGAATTTTCAACCGATAAGTGGTCCGTTTAGTTTTGGGGTCTTGTGATTTCATAAAGTCACCTACACTGGCGCGTTCATCCAAGTGTTGTTGCACTTTCTCGTCATGAACTTCTACCGTAAAAGTGTTTTGATTTTCGACGATGTTTTTGATTTGTGTAAGTTGAATCATTTCCACTAAAGCCACTTCCCAATGGGCTTCGTGATCCAATTGGATGGCCTGAGGTAATTTGGCCGTGTAACAGCATAAGGTATTGTGGGGAAACACCTCCATGGAACTGTCACTGGGTAACGCTTAGTAAAATTGGTTGTTCATAATTCCAGAGTTCTAGTGTCCGAGAGGTCGCTGGAAGTCAGAGGAGTGTCTAAAAGAGGATTCTTATCGTGACTGTTGGAAGGGGGACTGACGTTGGACGCAAGACTCCTATTGTTGTTCCCGTTAGAGGAATATTTCAGACACGGATTGGGAAGAAGGTAACCGATGCATCTGCTCAGTAAAATGGTCCATAATTGTTTGTCTCCTTGTTGGAAACTCAGATTGGTAATGGAAGCACCGATGACATAATACAGCACAAAAGTTTTGGCAGAAAGAGACGATTTGCGTTTTAGGAACACGTTCTCCATACTACACCCACAAGGGTTGCTTTTGTAGATCTTGCAGAGAAGAAATGGGGGAAGGAGTGGCCACTGCAGTAGCTGAGGCTGTGTTGATGGGCATGATGGTCACTTCTTTTTATAGTCGATGATTTGCGAAGCGTCGATCCAAGAGTCAAAACTGGGAAAATATGCTTTCCAATGTAGTTTGACTTCTTTGACACGTCGTTTTCCCACTTTTCGGGTTCTTCGATCGAGAATGCTTTCTATCTCGTACACGTCGTCTTCGTTTTTGGTCACACGTTGTAACTCGGGCAAGTAAAACGTTCCTTTTAACTCTTCCCCGTTCATGTCTTCCAATTTATAGACGGGAGGATAACGGCCACGGACACGTTCAGTGACAGGAAACAATTCAGTGGTCCAGTTGGGTAAGTAACCTTTGTCGAAAGTGCGTTCGGTTTTGCCAATGCGCACCCAATCTCCTTCTGCCAACACTCCACCTTTCTTGGGGACATTCACTGTCGGGGACGTACCAAACAGGCGCTCGAAGACAGTCACTTCGTTGTCGGGAGTCACTTCTTGGGGGGCACGTCCGATGCTCCGATGGTAAGATTGGTTGTACGATTGGACTAGGTGCGGCAAGACGTCGATGTACTTGAGAGTGTGTTGATGCATAAAATATTTCCACATGCGTTCTTTCAAGGTGCGTTGAAAACGTTCCACGATGCTGGCTTTGGTTTCGGGATTCTCGGTGGTGAAAATATAAATGTCACGTTTCAACAATTCTTTTTGGAAAGCTTGGTTCAGAAATTCGGTGTCTTTGTCGGTGTGCCATCGAAGAGGGTGACGCCCGCTTTGTTTCAACACTAGTTGGAAGTCTCGCACTAACTCACTGCTCGATTTGGAAGTCAATGGCACGACCTAAGCAAATTTGGAAAAGACGTCGATGACACAAAAACAAATATTTGTAGCCATGATTGTAGGTGGCCAAATGAGAGACATCTGCTAAATCGGCTTGCCATTGATGATCGATACCCTCCACTCGGGTGCGATTTCTTGAAATTTTGGGTCGAATTGGTTTGTGCAAGGTGTGCGTGGCTTGTTCTTGTAACCATCGTTGCACTTGAGGTAAACGGACACTTTTCAGTCGAGTTTTGGCAGCATGATACTCCTCCGTAACCTGCAGGATGGGATGGATCGTAGTAAATGCTGGCTAAGACCTTCTCCATTTTTAAATAGGTGATCCACTCTTCGCTGATGGTACTCTGAATGGGACGAGGATGTGGTTTAGAAACGGCTTTACGTGTCCGATGTGCCACGGGAGTAGACGTCGAAGGTAGTGGTGGTGGTGGTGGCGGTACTGGAATGGCTTTGGTCTTCTTTTCTTTTTTCACTTCTGGTTTCCTTTCTTTCTTTTTGACTTCTGTCGAAAGTGGAGTGGACATCATCTTTTTAACCCAAGCTTTAAGTTCTTATCGTTGGGGTGTAGGGGAAGGGGTCAACAAGGACACTGCAATCTTACTAGGGATGGGAGCTGCTGACGGTGTTTGAAAGACTTCTCTTGCCTCTTCTTACTCAGGCATCCGTGGGGCTACGTCTGTTTTGACCTCTGGGGGTAGTGGTGGTGGTGGTGGTGAACTTTTCATCAGGGTCTTAAAAATATTTCAGAGTGGGTGGAGCTGTTTCGTCTAAAGCTTTCTGGTGAAAGAGTTGCAGTCGTTGCAACAATTGACCGTACCGTTGCGATATTTCCGTTTCTGACAAATCGCTGCGATCCATCAATGATTGCAATTCGTGTTGTAACTGGGACATCTCGGTCAAATGAGGATTGGGAGGTAAATGTAGGGTCCGTTGTTCTTGCCAACGATGGTATTCCATCCATCGTTTGTAAGGCACTAAAGTCAGTTTTCGTCCTTCCACCAGATTTCAAGGGTTACGTCTGAGATCTTTTGACTCCAGAGGTCCATTTTATCTTCTTGACCCTTTTACATTGGAGCTATGGTGGGTAAAATTTTTCCCAACATACCCAACATAGGTCTCGCTATTAAATTGGTAACAAGTCTCATCAGGGGTAAAAATCCGCCGAGCTGCACCAACATCTCTTTCTTTTGACGAATGGGCATTTTCTTTTGGACCATTTGGCGAAGAACGTGTCGATCTTTTGCAAAGCATTTTTTTCTGGTGTTTAGTCAAAGGTATAGTTCCTTTCAGGACTTTCAGACAACATTCGCTCACGGTATCTATGACGTCTTTGGAGGCTGTTTGAATGACTTTTTTTCGCATGGGTGGAGAAGCTTTGGACAGGTCTGACAACATGCCCCAATGTTCCACTAAACGAAGAAGCAGTCGTTTCCTTTTCTTTCCTTTGGGGGTAGAAGAAGGATGTCTTTTGGTGGGTGACATCTTTCTTGGCTGGTTCGTTGCTTCCGGGGCACACACCAAAAATACACTAACGTCGATGACTTGTCACACGGCCTTTTATCCTTTTTTTGGACTATCGCTTCGTCATAAAGGTGACAATTTGTTTTCCAAAATCGCCAAAGAATCCTCTTCTTTAGTGGCTTCTCCTTTTCTCCCAGTGTCTTTTCTGGGACAGACGTCTATGTTTGACTAAGCGTTTTCTCGGATGACGTGACTGTCCTTTTTTTTTTTCCTTTTCTTTTCTGGACAGGAGAAAGACGATGATGGGACATCTTTGGGGTACAAAATACACTAAATTCCATGGCCAGACATGCGTCCTTTAATCTTATTTTTTCTTTTTGGAGCTTGTCCTCTAACTTTTTGGCAAAATAATCTACTAACTTATCCATTAATAAGAAAAATCCTCCCCTTTGGTGGCTTATCTTTGGATGAGTGTGTCTTTTCTGGGGCAGACGTCGATGTTTGACTAAGCGTTTTTTCGGATGACGTGACTGTCCTTTTATTTTTCCTTTTCCTTTTTGGACAGAAGAACGACGATGGTGACGGTGTACACTTCTTTGAGGGGACATCTTTGGGTGTTCAGGAGCACAAAATACACTGAAGTTAATGGCTCGACATGCGTCCTTTTATCTTATTTTTTTTTGTTTTTTGTTTTTCGGTTTTTTGGTTTTTTTTTTTTTTTTTTTTTTTTTTTTTTTTTTTTTTTTTTTTTTTTTTTTTTTTTTTTTTTTTTTGAGGCCGTATTGATGGACTAGATAGTCGTAGGGTTTGTAACCAGTCTTTTTGACGATTTCATTTAGGTACTCCTTCTCAAAATAAATCCTCCATTTTGGTGGCTTCTTTTTGGATGAGTGTGTCTTTTCTGTGGGTGATGTTGATGCTTGGCTAAGTTTTTTTGTTCGGATGATGTGACTGTCCTTTTCTTTTTCATTTTCCTTTTTGGACAGAAGAACGACGATGGTGACGGTGTGCAAGTCTTTGAGGGGACATCTTTGGGCGTTCAGGAGCACAAAAACAATGACCCCTATCGTTTGTCTCGGGTCTTTTTTATACTGGAATGCGTCGCCACTGACTGTCGGCTCGTTGTATCATTTTTATGGCAGGCATCACCTGTCGTTGAGGGGTTCGTAAAGGACTCAATCGGGACAGCTCTTGCTTGAACAAATCCAGTAAACTCTTTAACACACCCGATCTTTCTTGGACTTTGATTTTTGGGGCAGGTACTTTGTGAGCAGCGGCCACTGCCGCTAAAGAGAAGGAGGGTGTCACTGCTGCAGGAGAAGTTCTTGAAGCCGCGGGTTTCCAATGTTTCATCAAATTAGAAAAGACGCGTGTTAAATCGGGTTTGGTAGGCATCACCAGCAACGAAGAAGTGGAAGAACCTGAGGCTACTGGAGACGCAGTCACCGATGCGGCAGGTCGTGGAATGCGAATGTAAGGTTGCGTCCTGGCGGCAGTACCTCTCTTGCGGGAAGAAGCTGTTTTCTGTGGACTTTTCTTTATCTTTTTCTGTGGCTGTGACCTGGTCTTGACACTGCTGCTCTTTTTCTTTTTCTTCTGGGTACGTTGAGGAGTGGATTTTTTCTTGGGTAGGACTTTGGGAGCATTGGGATTCCATTTTAAGAGGGAACGAATGATGACACCTCTAAGAGAACCGCTACCTCCAGGTTTCAAAATGATTTGCTTTTTGGTTTGAGTGTCGATGCGAGGATGGCTAGTTGCGTCAAGGCTACTTTGTTTCTCTCAAAAAACCGTTTGGTTTGATGTGGAATGTGAATGATGCCTTGCAGTAATTGACGTGCTGTCACCGTAAACCATCGTAAGACTTCACTGAGACTAGCTTTGTGGATTTCTTTCGCGACTGATGCCGTACAAGGCACGAATCAATTTGATGGAAAGATGAGACTTAAGGGACGTTATGTTGACGATGTGTGATACAGACCCCAAGTGACCGAGGTTTTTATAGAATTGTTTAGGTTATTGTTGTTGTTGTTAAGTCGACGACGGGGACGTGTACACGACAGGCCCTACATCTTGGCACCAGTGGTGAAACAGATGGGTACTAAATCGCAAATAATCGGGGGTACTGGGTTTTAAATCTACAAGTAAATAAGCGTGTGGGGTTTGAGTGACATCGCTTTATGCATGAGTCAACCAAGGCATTCCTAACTGTTTGGCTAACACTTGCACTTGCGATTTATCTCTAGGGCTTTTAAACAAGATCACGTAATGAGCATTGAGACTGATGATGAGATGGGCTTTATGTTCTTGAAAAAAAGTTTGGGTGATGTAAATGACACTGACATTACGATGATGCCCTTTGCACGTAAGCCAGAGTTTAATTTCTTCTTCGTCTTCTCCTAACATGTCGTCGAAGATGATCAGATGGGTTTGACTAGGGTCAGACACGATCCCATCGCCTTCACCAGGAATACCTGCCACAAAGATGATGGAATCGCCTTGACTTTCTTGCAGAAGGCTGTACGTCGATTGCTACTCATTGTAACACCACACGATTCGTTGAGGTGGACGATCGATCAAATGATGTTTATGTTCGATCAAACGTTTGACAAATTCGGTTTTGCCTGAACTGCTAGGTCTGGCAATGAGCATGTTAAAGGGATGGCGAAGATACAATGCCTCCCAACTGGCTCGATCTAAGTGTTCGTCAATGACTTTGAAAGTGGACGAAGAGGGAGCAGATGGTACTGTAAGGAATGTCACTTTTGACATGAAGACAGACAAGACAAGAGTTTTTATACTTTTTTTCAGGACAGGTTTATTGCCATCTTTAAAAGTGAACAACACGAAAGCCAAAAGTACATCAAAGCCAAATAGTTAAGTACATAAATAAAAGACACATCAAAACGATCATAATGGAATATAAACAAGTCTCTATACAACATTTTTGGTGATCAAGTTGAGGTATCGTAGAGACAGTGTGTAATGTTCTTAGAGTCTCTACACTCCTTGGCACCGTCACACAGGGGTCCTCCTGGAATGATCTTTCGGAGATGTCGATGACGGTCCTGTCCTGTCCTGAAGGGAGTGGTTCTTCGCCTTCTTCTGGCACTGTCATTAACACAGGTTTAAAAGTTACTTTTTTCACTGCATGTTTTAAATTTTTAGGATGACAAATCTTGGGCATAGTGTGCCACTTCTTTTGTCCATGCCTCGAAACCCCAACTTTTCCAGTCACGTACATCTTTCCAGTGAGGGTGTAAGTCACAAGCTACACACACATCATCGTACACATCTTCAGCACCTAAAAGTTGATGAGTCTTATTTTCCTGTAGAGGTCGAGAAGTATCGAGATGAAAGCGCAAAGTTTTGAGCAGAATGAGTTTTTCGTGTACATTTAAAGGGACCACTTTCATGTTTTGGTTGGTATGTAATGTTCGTAAAGAGTCCACAAGGAATCGGCAGATAAACGAAATCCCAGAAGGCAGGTCACTAACACACACGCCACACCTCGACCCCAATTCAATGGACATAGTTCTCTTAAAATGCGATGGTAATCCTTCACCCTTTGAATATTGTCACTGATTTCCTTCCAATGAATCTGTTGTATCACAAATGATGAAGGTTGTGGCATGGTAGTCCGTTTTTATACCCTCTTTGGTGTGAGGTAATAAGTGTACTTTTTGAACAGAATCGGTTTTATTTCAGTACCGCACCAAAAATATTTGGTCACTAACTCACATACCACACGTCGCACAGAAGTTTCCTCTTGAACTATAAAGAATAGTTCTTGTAAAGATTTGTTGTAATCCTCTAACTAGTCCGTTGCAATTCGATGTAGTAGAATCACCTTGTAAGTAGAATGAGTGGCATCCAAAAACGTTATGAATTTCACACGATTCATCAATGTCTGACCAATGGAATGCATTGAAATGGATCAGTCCCCTTGTACCATTCAGGTACCAGTGATTCCAACATCAGTGACGTAACGGATTCAATTGTTCTTTGCGTTTCACTTGTATTTTTACCAACTTTCGGTAAATGCGTTCTCTCAACTCCACAGGCAAACCACGAATGTTAACTTCTAAAATATCCATGACCATGTCAGTCAAACACTTCCCCTAGAGCAAAAGTAACGGATGTAGTGAGTAATTTCTGGCCACTGCCATTCCAGGAAACGGTCAAAAATGTCATTAAAATCTTCTAATGTGAATGGTCTAAAGCGGAATCTTCGGACGAACACACACTTAATCCAGAGAAATCTGACTTGTTTGTTGACTTTTGTCAATTTCCTCTTGTGAATTTCTCGACATAAAAGTTCCTCAGTCACCCATTGAGATTTTGCTCTGGCAAGTCCCTGCCAAATGTCCTGTAGATCTTCTCTTGCAATTCGTTTGGAAATGTTTGAATATTACTTTTTAAATGGGGTTTAAATAATTGTCTAGGGGTTGCCCAACATTTGACTCCTATCCATGCAGATGATTTCTTAAACGACATGGTATACCACTTCAATGACGAGGTCCCACTGAAGGTAGGTAGTGACAATCCGGAGACCATCGAACATGTTCCAGGTAAGCGGAATCTTTCTGTTCCTACTCGTGAAGTGACACACCGCAACTGAAACAAATGACTTTATCCCCTTCGCCCAAGTAGATAAATCCGGCTCTAGATAATTCTTCGGGGGTAGGTCCTCCTATATATTTAGGCCATTTTCCTCGGAAGGTTTGGAATCGACTTTCAAAGTCGCAGTATTAAAGCAATCTCACAGGGAACGAATATTCGTCTTTCACAGGTTCATTTCGATGAGGGTAAGGTAAAATATCCAGGAGTTTGCTCAGTTTTGGATGACATCTG
>JAECUM010057315.1:0-11796 GCA_016617855.1 Megalonaias nervosa
ATATATATATATATATATATATATATATATATATAATTTACCATCTTAAATGAAACAAATGTCACAATACGGGCCTGATACTTTCATGTTCAAATAAACGCTGGATTAATGACCTAGGCACGGACCTCAAATGAGCTAAATTGTATGACCTTTATAAATTTAGTCAATATAGCTCAAGAGAACATTTTAATTCCTCTTTTCCTTTATAGCGCATAGTGAAAAGCGTATGTAAAAACGAAAGAATAACCATATAATCTTAATAAAACTAAAATAAATCATTTTTCAGAATCTGACGTTTTCTAAGAAAGTTATAGCAGCGATATTACGAAGGTCAGAAAGTTGACGCTGCCTTAGTATATGCATGAATGGGGCATTGTTTTTCTTTGCTTTCAAACTCGTGTAGACTACATCAAAATTAATACTTGGCTTCACAAGCAAGAAAATTGTTAATTATGATTGATAAGATTCAGAGTAAGATTGTACCTGTTTACGTATCTATTAAACTATTCGTCACTGTTGTCTCTCTGCGTTTAGACTAAGAGGCAGTATTGTGAAGATATGTGTATTCAAACCATATTGAATATATCAACGACAAATTTGCTATCCATTATTTAAAATGACTGTTGAAACTGTTGATCTAAATGAATGCTTATTCTAAATGATATTCATAAGGATATGACTGAAATTATTCGACGAGTTTCATAAATTCATCTCACAATAATATAAACGTAAGATTTTATTTAATGCATGACGAAAAATACTGCTTTTTATTAAAAACGGAAAATGAATTTAAAATACGTTCGCACTCCTCGACTTTAATTTGCATGACATTATGTCATTTGTGACTTCAGAAGGTGCCATTACACGTTGTACATAAATAAAAAAGATATATATGTATGTTAAGATAATTAAGTCGTTTCTGCATTTTCCTAGAGGTCAATGTACCGGATATCCTCTCTGTATACATTGCGTACTGACTGAAACTGAACAGAATAAACATTTATAAGTAGCAAATAAACTATTAGTAAATCTTCTTGAACATTGCCTAGCTAAATGTTAATCAAATATAAAAGATTTGTGACACAAATATTGATTTTCATGCTTATCATATGAATCAAAACATCAAAGATGGAAACATTTCATAGTGTCCCTAAAGTAACCTTTACAAGTTGAAATTTTCTTTATATCTAGTTCAATCAAAACTTATCCTTACATGCATCTTAATCATCAAAATAATTGAATATTATTTTAATATTGGTCTGCCACAAATGTTCATTTTTCTGTGTGTGTGTGTCTGTGTGTGTGAATTCCTAGAAATAGCTGACGAAATTCCTATCATTATTGTCTGTCTACTATTTTCGGATTTAAGATCCAAAACTTCTCCTCAACTTCTATCAATCCCATTCTACGAAATGAAATATTTATTCTCTTCTGTAGACTGGAAAGACAAGTGTAACTGGATATGTATCTAGTTTTTTTTTTTTACAATGCTGTTTTAAACACTTGACCTGTCTGATATATTCCAGATGTAATATTATGTTAATATAAATGTGAAGTTTTTCCACAGTTTTTTTTTTCCTCTCTATATCCCTGTAACATAAGAATATTTCAACGCATCAGAAAGTAATTAGGCACTGCATTAGCTAAAGTTTATTGAGGCGGCGTTATCGTAAAACATAATTCATAACGTAAATCGTACATAGTCCAGTAGCCTTAAATACCGAACGTAGTCCGTTGCCCTTATCACGTGTATTGCAATAATATTGCAATAATTACTATAACTGATGAAATTTGGAAAAGTTGAGATCACAATTAAGCGAATTCTTAAATTAGATAAGGAATTATATTGATTTCTAATTTTAGCGATATACCAGATATAGTCGTTCTTTAGTTAAAATAAGAAACGGGATATTGATGCTAAGCTATGAAACAAGTAAACCGTGAAAAATACGGTTTATTTGGTTTTTCTCTAATTTCAAAACACAAAAAGCAATAGCCTCTACTTTTGAATTTCATTATACTTTGTCACGTTTTGTTAATTACAGGGTAAAGTGAATCTTGAATAATCGCATGCAGAGAAAATATATAAATCATCACAAACAGGGCGTTAAACACTTTAATGAAAAGCATACTTGTATTACACATAGACAAAGTAGTATACAAGCTGAGACATAATTCAAGTGGTAGGCCTACATCAGGATCCAGTGAGTTACTTTACTTTGTAACATGCGTTTTTGTTTGATATAAAGGTGACAGACATCCTAACATTTAGCTGTAAACAATTTAGGGAGAATGCTTATTAAAGATATAGCCTTCTTGATGGTATCTTAAGCAGACTTATTACAGCATTTTCAAGGTGTTCAATGATGTATCGCTACCAGTAAATTTTAAGACAAACAACGTAGTGCAAAGAAGAAGTAATAAATGACCAAAAAATGTTAAGATCAGGAACGGCTAATGTACATAAAATTGGTAAATAAATTGTTTAGCTTATTGTACCCAAAACGAAATTTAGAATAAAATTTGATTTCGAGAGAGTAACAGATCATTGTCGAGACTATTCAGTTGTTCCTTTTCAAGCGTTTTAGATGTACACACAATGCAAAATTATTGTGTATGTGATGTTTAGGGAAATGGTCAGAACTACTCGGAAAAATCAATCTTTCAAAGCATTAAAAGGATTCATGTGAGATTTAAGATGCCTGCATGCTTAGATGCGACTTGGTTTTAATGACAACTATGTTCCAGGTATTATGTTTGGAAAGGGTAACATATGTAATAGGAATGGTTTAGATTAGCAAGCAGGTTGCGTTCTATTTGGTTTCCAGATAGAGGGAAAGGACATTAAACGAGACAGTAGCAAAATAAAATTAACTCATTGTATATATGCAATGAGGCGATTACAAATTAATCAATGGCTATAAAAAAAAATAAATTATTATGTTACAATTACTGAAAAGAGATAATATCCCAGACTTGAACTTCTAAAACGTTTTTAACATTTTAAAAAAGGACTATGACATAGGGACTTTAAACCTCTGCACGAGATATTGAACAAGTTAGAGCGAAATAAATTAAATAGAAAAACATGATAGTATGGATAAGGTGGAATTTTTAAATTTATTTACTGACTTTGTGTAAATGAAATAAGGAGAAAAAATAGCAACAAATGGCCATTCTTTTTAGATAAGATATGTGCTATTTATGACATAAGTACATATTTAAAAAAAACATGTAGCACAAAATGATATCGTTACATAAACCTATGTGCTATATATGACATGAGTACATATAAAAACCATGTGACACAAAATAATATATAAACCAATCATACCAAGGAATTTCTTGAATGCATAGAGAAAACTTAGAGGAAAACCAGCAGATTCTTGTTTGATATCTCTGTACGGCGTTTTGAGAAACAATCACAGTTTCTGATAATTTCATATGTCTTTAAACTAGCATTTAAGTCATATATCTGAAACAGCCTCATAACGTGATTATCTTGTGTTAGAAATTGTAGAAGGCAAAGTTCGCACTATATTTGTTTCAAATTTGACATATAAACTTTATTTTACTTGTTGTCATTATCCTACAACATTTATGTGCAACAAGACTTTAAATAGAAAATGGCAATTTAATTTAGAGATTAGAATAGATCACACTGAAAACGTTAGATAAGTGGCTATACTTACTTACTAGTGTATACCGGAAACCTAATAGTTAGCATTGAGTGGTAGATTTACGGAATAACAGATATACGTGAAAATGTTAGACTCAGATTTGTCCTTTACTCCGAAGACAGCATGTCCATGGCATATGTATTTGAGGAAAATAATGTAATGCATGTTGCAATGAGAGAAACGACAGTTGAAACGTTTTCCAAGAATATAAGAAATAGACTGTCGATATTGATTGTATTCTTATTTAATTACAAGGGGGAGGAGCACCCGTCAGGAAAAGCATATATTTTATCCAGTAAATATCTCTTGTCAGCACAGCAGCTGATTGCGATCTTATTTAATTTATTATTCCATCATTCGTGTTGGTAGAATCTGATTAAATTCATCTTATAGAAATATGAAATTCGGTTAAATGTACAATATGTGGCTATTTATAAATGTATCTTTATTTTGATTTCTGATTTCCCATAACCTTTAATATTGATTTAACAGCCTTAAAAAATTATGGTACCTTTATATTCATTTGCGGTTTTTGCAACCTTTAAACTTATGTCGATTTCTTCTGTAGTGGAGATAAATCAGACTTATTAGGAACTAGTTTCACTGATGCTAAAGGCTACTGCTTAAAATAGTACTGAAAAGTTATTGCTATTTCAAAATTTACATCTAAAAATCCCCCCAAAGTTTCACTGGCTATTAAAGACATAAGATCCTCTTTTTTTTACTTTTATTTTGTGTTGTAAGTGTTCGACAGGCACATGTTGCCACTATCATACGTGTCCTCGGTACTTATCTGCAACATGAATGCCCTTGACGTTGATTTATCATATTCATCCACATATTATTCTTGTTTGCTTTTGTATATCTTTTTGATATCATGCTGATTCCTTGTCGAATTCTAGAGGCAATCATCTGGAATATATAATCTGATAGCAATTCTAATTCGACGTTACATATTTTCAAGTTAGGTACTGAGTATTTGATACTTATTTATAACATCTCCAGGTTCGTTAAAATACTGGATGCTGTGGTTACTAGAAGTAAAAGAATTTTACTACTGTGTTACTTTATTATGCAAGAGTTGCGAAAGTTTTCTGATCTTTAAAAACATTTTCATTTTAGAGTATTCTCTAAGAATAAAACATCACGTTCAGTAACTGATATGAATGGATTTTATCATGCTCCAGCAGTTATCCTCAACACAAGTTGCATTCATTAACTGATATGTACTACTATTTATCTTAAATAAATAAATCAGACATATACATTATTTTAAAACTTGAGCATTTCTTTAATACCTACTAATAATGTATATTTATACCATAGTACTTGAGAATCTGAAAATGAAGTAACTAAATTAAGGAAGAAAAGGAATATTTAAAGTATTATTCGAAAGAGAATAATATGATATTTTCCGAAATTCAAAGACTTACTAACAGTCATGAAACACTTTTATCATCATTAATTTGGGAAACCGTATCGAAATATCTTAGCATTAAGTAGGGCGTGCAAGTAATATGGCAGCAGCAATCGCTATGAATGGGAACGCAAATTGTTAATGTATTATCATTTACAGTAGGTCATTTTTTCTTCATTTATTTGATTCAAATGGTACATATGATGTGAAAATAAAACAATAAATCGGTTGCTGAACTGCGAATGTAAATCAATGGGATTCCTGAAAACAGAACAAAGCCACTAAGAACAAGGTTCCCTGAAAAACAAATTCCGTATGGATTTTTATATAAATGTGTGAAATATGAGATATTGTTTATTTTAGTTATAATTACCCCTGTGCGTGTGTGTATAGGACAAAGGTAATTAAGACAACAACACATTCTATGTGAGAAATTTTCATTGTTTTCATTCATTCATCAATTTTATTAAAAAAAAAAAAGGTTGTGTGCTATTTATTATCGAATGACTGCTTAACATTTTGCTCTATATCCCAAATTTAAGAGATGTCCTGTGTTTCGCAGCACACGCTACCAACAATGTTGCAAAGATTTCACAAATCTAAGGGAGGGGGGAAAAAAAGCACCACCAAAACACGCCTTGTTCTATCAACAGTCTAAACTGAGAGAAAATAGATCGAACATTGTTACTTTTTTCTGAACGCATGTTTTGGTTTTAGAATTCAGAGTTAACCATAGGCAGGCTTATACAGTGCAATGTCACTCGCGTCATTCTTGAAAAAGCCGTGTGTTTGTTGCCTTTCTTAAAAAGAAACGGTAGATCTAATGTTAGAAATTATTTCCGTGACACATTGCAGTGCCAACATAAGATAAAGCTAAGATACCTGAATTACACAAGCTCAAGTCAGCTCAAGATTTTATTTCATCCAACGATTTGCTGATGGAAGAAAATAATCGTTCGACAATTTTTAGGGTGTAAGTTTTGGAAAATAAAATTACATGACAAACGGAATAGTTCACGTAATTATGGTGACTACTGATCACATCTTTGGAGCAGCAGGGAGGGTGAACAGACCATTTTGCTGGAGACCTTATTTAAGAAAAATAAAGCTTCCTGCGAAAATGAAATCTCAAGGTCAATAATGTTAAACCAAAACCTGTCAGGTCATGAGATTTCTCTAATTGGCTTAGCTCATTTTGTTACATCATCTAACGCGCGTTTTTATTTTATGGTGTGTTTACGTGCTGATCACTCAATACTGGTCGTTCACCCTCCCTGCTGCTATAATTAACCAAAGATTTTATCCAGACCTATAGGATATCAAGATCTTGGGTCATGTAAATTTATCGTTATAAATCCGAACGGAACAGCTTGTGCTTTTGAAAAGAAGTTTTTTAACGTAATCATGTCCATGTCCCCTGAACACCAAGTATAATAAATATTTTGTAAAGTATAATTATCTACTCCATTAAACACAATTAAGATATTACAATTATCTCTGATCACTTTTGGAATTTGTGTGTATTTCTGAGTTAAATAAATCACGTCTGCATTTTTGTGACGGCCTCGCGAAAATATCCGAGCTGGATTTGATTGTTTGTCCAGCATTACATCATCGTATACTACAAGATTATTGATACATCCATCAAGATCATCTATGGATGGAGCTTCATCGATATCGGTAATAAAATCAATAACATCATTATCTTTATCAGGACACGTCAGCGACTTTGCATTTTCATTAAAATCTTTAAGTACTTCGTAACATCGTTGATCATCTACAGATGGTGCTACTAAATATAATTTATCCCACTTGAGCCATCGCATTATCAGATTAAGTAATAATTGTGTTTTACCAGACCCAGATGGGCCAAGTATAATTGCTCTGATGGAATTTGGTAGCGCTGGATGATGTTTGACTGGCTCTTGTTTTCGTGTCGCTGAGAAGTCAATTATATCCATATAATAAATAATATGGATTTATATTGTGTTCGATGTAGAGCACCCACCCATACCAATGGATTAACAACAATAATAACAAAAAATAACAGGCACGCACTTACAGGCAAGTGTGTGAAATGTGGTACAAAAAAATACAAATTTATTTCATCAACAAAGACAGGTGGAGATATTGCTGCTTCGTTAGGTAAATTACCAGGAGCTCCATGGGCAAAGTATCCTGGTGAGAAACATTTCCCTGGATATAATTATTGTGGTCCAGGAACCCGACTTGATGTTCGACTTGACGAACGAGATCAACCAAGACCTGGACAGTATCCAATAAATGCGATTGATCAAGCGTGTCACGTTCATGATGTCGCGTATAAAAATCCAAATTTGCAACGACGACATATTGCAGATGTAAAGCTGATTTACGCATTAAATTCCATAAAAAATAAATCTCTCAGAGAAAAACTTGCTAGCTTCCTAGTAAAATCTGCTATGAAAGGTAAACTAGTGCTAGGAGCTGGTAATTAATCATAGATAACTATTATAATGGAATCTGTCTATTATAGCCCAAGAGGATATTGGACAGGCAAAGCAGCAATTAGTAAACTTCCTGAAGTAGCAAAAGTCTCACGTGTTGTTGCTGCAGCGTAGTTAGCACAATGGTTAGGCAATATGGCAAATTTATCTACCACCACCTAAAAAAATTCAGTACGCACATTTTGATGTCAGTACTCCCAATGAAGTCCATCAAGCAGATATTTTGTTTTTACCACATGATACCATTAAAATTGGTAGACGTCAATCGCGCACATACAAATACGCGTTAACTGTCGTTGACGTTGCAAGTAGATATAAAGAAGCAGAACCACTGTCAACAAAGACAGCAACTGAAGTTGCATCTGCGTTTGAAGGAATTTATCAACGAGGATCCGGACCACAAGGTGGTCTACGATGGCCACAGTTGCTACTGGTTGATCCTGGCAAAGAATTTCTTGGTGCAGTATCATCGTTGATGAAAAAACATAACGTTAAAATCAGACGAGGACACACTGAAATTCATCGTGATCAGGCAATCGTTGAACGATTTAATAGAACACTTGCTGAGCGGTTATTTGGATATCAATATGCTAAGGAAATATCCACTGACTTTAAGTCCATGGAGAGATCTCGTGAATGGGTTGCAAGGTTACCAAGTGTGATAGCTGCATTAAATAATGAAATTACTCGTGCAACTTCTATGAAACCTTCTAATGCGATCACAAAAAAATATATACCAATACGCCGACGTGAATCTTCCTCTCAACCAGTACTAGGTAATGTTACCGTAAGATATTTATATGAACCTGGTGAACTTGAAGGGGTAAAAAAAGAGCAACTGATCCTATCTGGAGTGTGACCACACATAAAATTTCCAGCGTGGTAAGGTCCACAGGTAGACCTGCAATCTACAGATTAGATTCAACTGCTCCTCAGCGTGGATTTGTACGTGAACAATTACAAATAATTCCTAAAGACACACAATTACCACCACCTTCACTTTTGTAAACTTGCACAAGGGCGTCCAGCGCCCCGACGTCGATTACATTCAAGACAGGTCAGCATCACATTTTCGCGTGTGTGACCAAGACTACTATTAATTCTATCAACGGTAAATTGTCTTGGATTATTATTTGAATACCGCCACAACATTACTGCGTTACAATTCGCACAATGGTTATTCTGTCGTTGTTTTAGTGTTATAATAAATTCAGCATCCATATCAAAGTCGCTATTATTTTTTTTTTTTGGTCATATTGTTTATAACTCGCTAATTTTTTCTTGATGTCAACAAAGTTGTTAGTGATTTCTTCGGTTATTACGCAATCCATGATAACCCTGTGCAGTTGAGATATTCTTCTGACTCGAGATACTGCAAGATAAACTAAATTTGACCACTCAATACGATCATCGACAATCCAGATATTTGTATCAGTAATAGTTAATCCCTGTGACGAGTGAATCGTTATAGCGTATCCTAACGTCCACGGCGATTTATCCATGCTCAACGCGCTCTCAACAACATCAACAACAACTAAAACAATATCATTTAGCACAAGATTTTGTATTCCACCACCAGGAATCTCAACATCAACATTCTGTCGTCGAGTATCTGCTGGGCGATAACATAATTGTACAGGTAGATTTGAAAATTTTTCTTTATGTAACGTAAATAATTGTTGTTGAAGTGTATCGCGAACTATTTTTCTACTTGCAACTATCAAATCAGCAGGCCTCCATAAAGTCCAAAAATCATTCATAGGAGTTTCTGGAATTACTTTACGCATTATCTCACACTGTATTTTATCTGGCTGTAGTCTTATTAACTTTTTAAACTCTTTTAGTGATTTATCAATAGCTCTATGGTCATCAGTTATTTCTTCAAAATAATCTACAAATGTTTTCAGCTACTCATGTGGAGACGATCCAATGAAAGGTGGCGGTTGACCGTGATCGCCACACATAATCACAGCAGTATTCTTCAATAAGAGCCAATCAAGAAATATTTTTAATACCTCTAGCGACACCGTGCATATCTCGTCCCATATAATAGTTTAAGGAATGTATTTCTCACCCATCAGCGATGGAGTCCATGTGTCTCCGCACCATCTGAAGAAACTATGGTATGTACATGATTTTACTCCTCGTTCTTTTATTTCCCTGCCGAGTTTATGTGTCGGTGTCAAAACAATCATATCAGAACAATTATTAAATAATTTAATCACGCGTGTTGTTTTACCTGAACCACCACACCCATTAAGATAAACGGTTTTATGTCTACCCACAGGATCATATACAGATGGCAACAGCGCAGTTGTCGATGACAATTCTGATATCTGATTATTTTTGTAATATATTTCTTTAATTTCAACGTCGGCAGATTCAGAATAACTAAGTATATCTTCATGTTTTATTCTCCATTCGCCCCATGATGCATGATTGTTAATATGCAGTTGTTTTAACAAATCCGCATATTTTTTATTTATATAAATTCAATCTGTCGCGACTCTGACTGCAATCAGAGGAAATCTGTTTATCATTGATAATAGATTTATCGAAACGTACGCGAGCATCGAAGATCTTAAATGAGTAAACTGCGGTGACTCTCCATCAGTATAGCTCACAATTGTACCTAATTTACTTCCGTCTGATAAATAAGCATTACTTCGACTTATAAATGTGTTTTTCTCCGTTGTATCAGCAATTATAAAATCGAGTTCAGCATCGTCCATAATTAATCTTGTACAATGTAGTTTATGATCATATGATCCTCCTTGTGTAAATTTACCGATTATTTTTCTGCCGAAGTCTTTTGCAAGTTTCTCATCGTGTTTTTTCCTGCATTCACGTATATTATTAGTAATTTTAACAATATCATCTTCGTTAGGATCAGGAAAATCTCTCCTAGCATCATTAATATTAAATATATCCGGTTCTGGCAACCAAACTTGTTTCTGCACGCGGTATGATATAATTGCTTCACGCACTTTTAACGATATTAAAATTCCAGCATCAAGCATGTACTGTACTAGTACTATTGGAACCCAACATTTTTCTGAAAAATGTCTTCCAAACCACGCATAAACAATCGGATGGAGATCCCCGTAAAACTCGAACGACTCTATACAGGCGAATCCGGTTAAGTCAAAATCTGGCAAGGGTCCATTTATCGCAACTCTGGTCATCTCGTGTGTCGGATGTCCAAATCTCTTAAAGTATTCAGAACACTCTCCGTATCCAAGAAAACTTCCAGGATAACATGCAACCATATTAACTGAGATAACGTCTCTATAATCGTATTTAGTATTCCATAATCCACCGTGTCCGTATTCCACACAACTGTGTTGGACATCTTCAAGAAATTCCAATCGTGTCGGTTTCCATGAATTTTTCTCCTCAGCAGCGTGAGCAGCAACTGATGGAACGGTAAAACAATTATTCAGTAATTGTCCAACCTTAATATCATCAGGGGTATATTTTAATGCAAGATTTTTCATTTCTTTGTGGAGAGATTCTGCACGATAAATATCACCATTAGACCGTACAAACTGATCATGATAATCATATTCCGAACTTTGAAACAGCCAAAACAGATACAGGGTCACTTTTACTTATATTTTTGATAAAATCAAATATATGACCATTATAAAATTTAACAGTTTTGTCTCGTGGAAATATTGTTACTACCATAGTCCATGCATGTGCGTTATGATCAATAATATCTATCAAAGCTCCTCTTGATTCATATTTCGATTTATACAAAATCTCTCCGGTTAACGTCTTCACTGTTATTGGAAATTTTAATTTCTTTTCCAGCTCAGCAACGTCGCTGATAGACGCTCCGGTATCTTTAACTGCTTCTGCCCATGTATTTATTCTTTTACGTCTTAAATCCGTTAAACCATTTCCGCGTATCGCGTTTGTGAAGTGTTCTGTAACCCGTTCAGCTACACAATTTATTCTTGACGAAGTCAGCGATGACAGTTTCATCGGTTTGAGATCATTGACGTCAGGTTTATTATTCAGCGGATATATTGCATAGACAACCGCAGTCACAGGGTATTCACGTTCATAATACGGTTTGTCAATACCAGTCAGTATTCCTTGTTTGGAATTTTTACCGAGAACAATATTATTTCCTGACTGCATGCGGACAGGATCACGTTTGTCACGGATAATCCAAGTGTCGTCGTCTGTCTTTACAATAAATTTT
>JAECUM010057316.1:0-26007 GCA_016617855.1 Megalonaias nervosa
TTTGTTTTTGTTTTGTCCCAATGATCTTACATAGAATAGTGTAACACTCAATCTATTTATCAATCTTTCTGTACCTCAACAGCTAGGTACAAAAATTCCGAAAGATTGTGGATAGGTTTCCCACATGATAGCCATCTACAAAAAAGGGCAAAGTTGTAAAGCTTCTTCCACTGTTTCGTTTGCAAGCCATCTACTAAGTTTCGTTAAGAAACATGGTCTAGAATTAAACTGTGTGTGAAAACCCTTATTGTCTTTAAGACTTAATGTGGCCTTGACTTCTGACCTCAGGACATCATGTTAGTAGGTACCTTTCTTACATCAGCTCCAAACCATTCACAAAGCTTAACAAAGAAATTCAGAATTTCGCTGAAGATATTGTGCTGTAAGTAAATTTCTTGTCTAGGTGATAACAACCTTTATCTTTGACCTACAACTTAAATTATTGTGTGGAACGACATGTTTCTTATTTTTGTGACAGCAAAATAGACCTTTTGATGTTTTGCTCTAAAATTGATAGGTTTTAAAGTCTGATCAAAGCAAATTGTTTGAAACTTAATTTACTATGCAGAACCAGAAAATGATTGAATGATGGATAGAAGGACAGACAGATCAACATCCCTTGTTATACAAAGTTCTAATTTATGAGTAAAGAATCACATTTATGACTAGAAGAATGATGAGGCAATTAAGGTGAACTGGTAGCCCTCTGGTAACTTTCAACATCTTAATGCAGCAACCAGAAAATAATGCCAACAATTACAAGAATATAACAAGTTTGACTCGATAAATATTCTGATCTTTAATTCACAGCATAATCCTTTGGACTCATGGTTCCTACATTAAGTCATCATCTTTACATATGGCTAGCCTATCTTAGAACCTATTTAAAATGCTTAGAAAAACCTCAAGGTTAATGCAATTTATCATTGATTTTTAAGCTAGGCAATATTTAGAAAGTAATGTTTCAGTAAATTCTGTTTTTCCTGGAATATTTACCCGATCATATTAACATTAGAAATATAAGTCCTACTACAACAATCCAAATCCAGCTCTGCCAAAGACAAAGATTTTCCTTTCCTGTCTATATTATATAGTGTAAGGGCTGTAACTCTTGCCCATTACCTCCCTTTGACACCTACAGGTGCACTAGTTTTAAGCGAAGCAGAACATCATGTAATGGGGGGGAAGATGGGGAGGTAATAAAATAATGTGCGTTCTAGGAGAAACATACTCAATTAAAAAATGTGCTTTCTCCTTCGAGAATGTTCCCCGATCACATCCACGTTAGAATAGGCAATAGACCGAGGAAATGTTGACATCCTACCTATACCTAAGTTAACCTCTAAGGGAGGAAGATCGGTTAATCCACTCTCCAAAGTTGTCAGCAGCACAACTGGAGTTAATGTAGTTATGCATGAGAGGAAGAAATAATGAGATCTTCTAACCCCATACAATTTCTGAATGCATCCAGTGAAAGCTGTGTCGGGTGCCTGTCCGGAGGTTGTGCTGGTGTCAAATGCGACTGGGAGCTGCCTGTGCAACTGAGTCTGGGACTATCCGATCGAGAGTGTGTTGCTGCCGTGCCAATTCATGTAGATAAAAACTCAAGAATGTTGACTATACATGCCGACGGCCTTGACAATATATTTTGATAGAGGCATTATGGTCAAAATCATGGCTCACATAGATTGCTCTTATTTCATGAGCAGAGATCTTTATTTCTCACCCATGCTACAGAAAAATCTAGCTGTTTTGCTTACCTTACTTTTCTTATCTCAGTCTAGCCATCTTAGACCAGTAGTATCAGTCAAGTTGTCCACTCGCTCAGAATTACTTTTAAAAAAGAAACCCCTTTTGTCTTCTGCTGTGCCTGACGTAGCTGTATTAAACTCAAACAACAACAATAACAAATATATAACAAAAACATAGTAACTTAAGGTCGATCCATCTTTGAGAACACACCATACAAAAACATTTCGAGAGACACAAAGACACACACGCACACGTCCAGCGTTTTGGTATTATGCTAGTTCGTTCCACACAGCATGGTCAATTTTATCTTATATGCAGGCCTATCTCAGTACATTTTTAGGTCAGCATCGTTAAATGTAGCTAAAGCTACCTAACTAGTTTTAAATATTTCGTATGCAACAAATTATATACTGTTAGCTACATTTAATGACGCTGACCTGAAAACTGACTGTGCTACAGATAGGATGAAATTCTCAATCTTGTGTGAAATGAACTATGACAGAAAACACTGATCCATGCACATAGACTATAGACCTATACATTTCATAGACTCCCAACTTTCTTAACAACTACAGAAAACTTAGTAACATCCAGAAATGTGTTATGTCAAACACGCGTTATTCTAATTTTTTAAGCATATACATTGTGACCCAATTGAATCAAAAATGTACCTTCAATATTTAATGGCAAATAATGCACTTACCAGCCAGAAGGAATCATTTATCCGTCAACACATTAATCTATAACCAAATTTCACTGTAGCACTTGCCATATTTCCAAGACAGAAAAATAAATTTTTAAAGAATCCGTGAACTTGAAAGTTTAGCACATGCTTATCCGCTAGGGTTCGTATTTGGAGGGTCTTTTATACACGGGGATAATTTTGCAATCAATATTAAGGAGAACACAAGTATGTCACAAACAGTTTCACCTCCTCCAAAGAAAAGGAGAGTTATATACGATAGTGACACAGATCTCTAATTACCCCTGAATAATCTAATGCAAGATGTTACTCTTCGTTACAGCTTTTACTACGTATAACTACAGTAGAACTGAGTACCCAGTATCGTTTCATTATGGACAAAATAACTCTTCAAAATTGGAACTGATGAAAATGAAACAGTTTCTTGTAATAAATATTACTTATTTATTGTTAATTGCATATAATATCCACATATTAAATGTGATAATACCTCATCACTATGCGACGTTGTATGTTGTTATTTTCTTTGCTCATGCGTATAAATTGTGTACTTCGGATGCAACGGTCAAACCACAGCCTTCATTAACATATTTGTATTAATGAGCCGCATATAAACATTTGGACATGAACCATATTACACTAGTGAAAAGTTCTTTTTACTCTAACCGAAAATATTACGTAAGAAAAATAATCTAAGTTGGCGTTTGGACCTAGACAAGGAAATCCCGGTAGTGGGGTTACATTATATGTCTTCCCACTAGACAAACCTCGTGGGGGAGACATATACTTTGGTTTTTGGACTGTGCAGCAAACAAACCTGTATCACCCTGTCTCTGGTCAGTCATCACATCTTTGAGTGCGAGCTGGAAATAATGTACAAGGTTATGGTTGCTTTGCAGGGGGGGGGGGCAGATCGGGGCTGCCTGCCTCTACGCTTCCTCTATCTTGCCAACAAATACTGCAATCTGAAGAGAGAGGTTTGCAGGGTCAGGGCATGATGTGGCTTGAGCGAGGTTAAGCGTAAAATGCATCCCATTATAGTAGATCAAGGTTAGAAGAAACTGTCACAGCATGCGCCATTGCATGGTGTGCTACTCTGTGAATTATCTTTGATATTCTAGCTGTTGACTCCCAGGCGTGTACATTGTCTGAACTAATAAATTCCAATAAATTGTTCGATGTACCAAACTCCAGAAATGGTGAAGCTACTGGAGGAGTAGTTGCAAAATCCTCCATTCCCACCCACCCACCCCCGCGATGTAATTGTGCAGCCCCCACCCCTCTCTCAAAGGTTGGCCAAAATATCAGTAAAAGGTGAATGTTCAAATATCAGTACTCTTGGTCCTTTAATTTTCATGTCACTCTCTGTTTCTTGCAGTTTTCTTTAGACCTGTTGACCATGTATTTTCCGACTCAATGGCTTAAGACACGAATGATGAGAATTTTCGCTGGCTTTAAATTCTTGCATTTAGCTGACATAGTCATCATAATTGATTCAAAATGAGAAACTAAGAATAGAAATACATAGGTAACTGAATTAAGAATTTTATACACATCTATTATACTAGGGGTGATAAATAGTGTGGACGAACATGAACTAAAACACGTTCTATTATGATTACCCATGTAGAGCCATGCAGTTAGAGAATGATGGTCAGTTCATGAGTGAAAGCTTAAATCTGGCATCACCTGTAAGCAGCAATGGTAGGTAATAGACAAGAATTATTGCCCTTCGTCCATATAATATAGACAGTAAAGACTAATTGTAGTCTTTGGTAAGTCTGGATTCGGTAGGTGATTGGGCTTATATTCCTAAGGATGTGATCGGGGAACATATTCGAAGGTGAAATGGATTAGAGAGCTCCAAACATTAACTTTTAACAATTGGCATCATATATAATCAGATGATGACTTTGGTTAGTAATATCAGACATGTCTTGGTTAAATATTAAAATTAACAATATGCTCTTTAATAACCACTCTTCAATTTGCCCAAACTAAAACCATTACCTGTTGTCATCTTCAATCAATATATCCTTGCTAACTAGATTTAACTTCTCAAATGTCTAAGATGACCAAATTATTAGTTTTTTTTTTTGCCTTTTAGTTTGCTGACCTACTACCACCACTAGTAATACTAATGAGATAAATAGATACAACCTTAGAAATAGGAATAAGTTTAATCGCATTAATGCCGGACTCAAAATAAGCAAAACTTAATTCTATGCTCTATTCATGTTTGGAACTGACCCCCAGATTCATTGAAAAGTGAAAGTAACTATTCCATCTGCATAAGTAAAATGAAGACTACGACGACACAAGTACCAACCCATTTTTTTGTTGGGAACAGGAAATTATCCAGTCTACATGCTAGGATTAGAAGTAACTGTAGGGATTTACACAATGACTTAATATAATCTAATCATCTGAGAGATGATCAATTATGCGCTTCTGAAGATTGTTTGGAAAATGCGTACCATTTCTTATTTATTTGCAAATACTATACTGAACAGCGTAGGAAATTTGTTCAGAATCTAAATCATCTCCATATAGCAGCGACTATAAATAATTTGTTATCTGGATCATCTGAATTTACAGCGAATGTCAACAATAATTTATTTCACTTGATCAAAACATATTAAAGACATGAAATGCTTTACATAATTACAGAGTACCCACAACTGATTTCTCTTCTCAATTAATTACAGCTAATTTGAATTTTAATGAAGAAAGACATGATTTTCTTAATTTTAGCTACTGAATCCATTTTGGTGTATGAACTAATTTCCATCCTCTGCCACAGCCATTAATTAATCATAAGTTTATTAATGTATTCATTTCACTCTCTCCCTCTCTGAACTATCTTGCCTTAATCATGTATCTTTTCTTAAAATTGTATGAAATCATTAATTTACTGCTGCTATCCATGTACATTTCATATCGATTGTAGGGTACGTGCTTATTCTAAGTTGTGAGAACTTATAGCCCACCGCAATTGATGGCAATGCAATATTTTTAAACAAAACACACACACACACACTTATGAACAAAAGCTGCTTTTCTCTACACTTAGTATATTCACCCATATATATGCCTCATTTTCATAAAATTAAAGATACTCAAGCCACAATGATTTTTATTATATCTTGATATGTGCTTTATATGATTTTATTTTTTGTCCATTTTATCTATGAATGACAAATAAACATGGTTTACAAATAAATGAAAGGTCTTCTTCTTAGAATGCTTTCTGTTCAATTCTTAAAATTGCCTTGAACCCTTTTGCAAAGAAAATTGTTTCTAACAGTTTTCAGCTTTATATAATAGTGCTAAAATTGTTACTATTTGTATAGACTTAAGAGGCCGTTTTCTGTTAATCTTGGTCAGAGTGGCTCTCAAGAGGTCATTTCATGGTTTATGTGCATACCAGATTCCATACTGGAATCATCCACTGAAACTTTATTAAACATAATGGCTGGATGATGTCAATTATATTTTTTGAAATTCTGCGATGTGCTTTCACTTAAGAAATTGAAAAAACCAAATGATGATTCACAGTGCAAAATGGATGATGGAAAAATCACTAGTCATTGATCCAAGGCCATAGCATATCTCCACTTTACTCTATATTAGGTGAATTGCAAAATAATGTCTTTCAAGACCTTACCCTTTGGTCTTAGCTCTAATGTCACAGGAGGCATCTCTCCAACAGAATTGTTAACATGGACTTCATATGGAGCGAAGTCTTCCTCTGTTACATCCCTGATTTCAAGTGATGCCATCAAGCCTGGCTGCTGGATATGAACTGAGTAGAATGTAACATTAACCATGGTGTCAGATACAGTAAAGTTATACTTGTCTGTATGATGTAGATACTCTGGAGTTTGATTCTTGAGTCTGTACCACATAACGTGAGCATCCAACAGGCCGTTGTAGAACTCTAAAATAAGCTTAGCAGACTGTCCCTTTTCTAAATAAAAGGTGAACTCACTGAATGTCAAACATGGTTTTCCTGGAAGTAATAAATTCATAGCACTCTGCATGTTATATAGGATAGTTTAATTTCCAGTACAAGACTATAATAAAAAGACTGCAAATGAAGGACATGCATTGATGAAAAATTAATAAACTTTATCCCAAGGTCACAAGGTTGGAAAAGCATGTCACATGATGAACTATCTTATCTTCATTATGATTTATCCTAAGTATGAACAAAATCCACCATGAGGCTAATGAAATAAAAGCAATTTAAAAAAAGATAAAAAGGCACCATAACCTTAATATTTCTTAATCCAATTTTTTTTATGACAGACTTCAATAAAAGAATAATGGGGCAAGTCATAGTTGCACATAATGAATGGTCGTCGTTTCATACTGATTCCTCTGAAGTATAAGCAGAATCCATCAAGGAGTTAACTTCAACCAACTATAATGTAATTTTTCTATGACAGTAACCTTGACCACAAAGTGAATAGTGAGGGTGAGTGTATCATAAATGAACTGTCTTTGCTACATAATTATTCTTATCACATAAAATGAGTATCTATCAAGGGGCTTTACTAAGAAAGACACACTGACTACTGAGTTTTAAAGTTGTTTTATGAAGCAGTGCAAAATATAATGACTTGACCAGGCTACAGTAACTGTTAAAAGATCTCTGGTCTTTGCTGCTTAAATGGTCAAGCGATGTGTGAATTATATAAATAGTCACTGACAGAGCAGACGGAGAACAGATATATGAAGGCAGATGCTGGAAAACATTTTTAGCGTATGTGCCAAAGGCCTGGACATCATTAAACTGAATATAGAAGAAGGAGCACACAAATGTATATCTTCCAAGTCAGCGGTAACTTTATCTTTGTTTTAATACATATCTATTTTATGCATGTACTGTAGATATAGATGCATACTTTGCGTATATTTGTATCGATGCTTTTATTGCTTTGTTATCTATCCTTTAAGATGATTTTGACAAACAAATTATTTGAAAATGGATTCACTAGACTGCATGATGAAGCCTCATGATGAAACTTTAAAATTTCAAAGCCTTCCTTCCAGGACTTTGGGAGAATAAGCAACGACACACACCATCTCATGGATAACAACTACAGGGCTATCACATGAGCTATTCTGAACTTCTACTAACAAAATTTACTTTTCTATCAAATTTAAAATCTACATGCACCAGTTCAATTTCTATTTTGTCCATAATTTAGTAGGAAATAAAGTTTGAGTACTTAACACTGATACAATCACATCACTGCCTTATTGTAAGAACCGTGAATAAAATGAGGTTCATTTTATATGATGAGTTTTGTCATGGATTATATTTCTAACTAATGTGTGATGCTCTTCAGTGTAAGTACATTATGACTGCCGAGGACTGCATTATAATGAGGGAGTATTGCAATGCGACAGATTACTTGTTGGCAATAATACGTAGAATGCACCCTAATTGTGCATTAATGTATAAACAACACATACACCATTGTAAACAACAACTAGTACGTACTTTCATATGGACCACACATTATTTATTTTGTGAAAATAATTAAAAGGTATATGCATACATATATCCTGAAATATACTGAACCTTTAATCCACACAGTACCTGTCACAGATTTATCTAATGAACCATCCATGTAGTCTGGTATTCCATTGTTAACACTACAGGTGTAATTTCCAGTATCCATGTAGGAGAGGTTAGTAAATTGGTGTACTATAACCCCGGTGGGGATGGACGTGTAATTTAGTTGTCTGATCTCAGTGCCAGAGAACAGAGAACTGTGTGTCAGTTTGTAGGTGTACTGTTCAGGTATTCCATATGCTGAACAGTTTAACATAAGCCCTGTATCACCATGACTTCCATTCCTACTCTCCATGGTAACTATTGGTGGATCTGAAATGGAAATTTTTTCCCCTCAACTACAATAATATGTTTCCATTGTCCTTGAATTCACTAACATTTTTGGCTATTTATGTAGAAATTATTTTGTTGAAGAGTTTAATATAGACACATCCTATCATTTAGTATGTTCTGCAAGAAACAGAACAGGGGAATTAATTTGAATTCAAAACTGACCAAAGTCACACAAATCTAAATACAGGTTAACGCAACATACTTTGAAGAAGTCAAGTGTTATTCAGAGAAATGTGCTTTCAACAAATTTCATGACTTTGCAATGAATATCTGAGAACGTCTGATTAAAGCAATTTATTACTCCCCCCCCCCAACACCCCAAAAAATAAAAACCATAAGCCAACTGGTTGCCATAAATTATATAATTTTATGACTTAAACTGATATTGTCCTCATTAAAATGGTTAGATCAAAATTATGTAATGGAAATAAGAGATGCCATTAGCATATCAAATCATATGTAGCCTGTAATTTCCAAAATTATAGAAATTCTCTGTCAGATCTCCCAGTTTCACATGTGGGGTCACTACTTTTCAATTGATGTCGATTTCATGGTTGTTTTCTAAACAAAAAACATTGATTTTTCTCTAGTAAACACAATACAAGTTGTTAAACCATCACTGTATGCTTAATACAAGTGCAAGAAGGTGTTGGCCAGCACATGTAGGCATTTGTCAGTCTATATGGGAGTTGGTCAGTAAAGATGGTATTTGTCAATAATGTCAATGTTAAATTCTGTTTCCTCCAGAGAGTCCAAAAATGTTAAAATTCCCACTTCCTCTGATACCAGGACACAATGTTAAATTCAATAATTGTCATGCCAACCATTAATTATAATCCTACAGTATGAAGTTTTAATACTAAGTCCAATAGCTACCATTTCAGAACAGCCATGATGTTAAAATCCCATGAACATCAGATCAGCCCACAATATTAATCCTATCCATACTATTAACATTAAATTCCCAACTCAAGATGGCAAAGTAATGTTAAAGTCCTATAACTACCACAGCAGTCTATGTACTGCTGTAGTGGCCCATAATACTACACCCTTAGTAAATATGACCATCCATTTAGAAGAAATAGCTTGGTGTTTCATGGAACAGCAATCAAAGTAGTTCATTTGGTGCTGAGACAATTGCAGTAATGTGTCTTAACCAGTGCCACACTGGGATGACCACGCCAGGTTAATCAAATGGTATGATTCTAACAAGACCCCTTTTAGTTGCAAGTATGGCATGTAAATCACTGAGCAACCTCAATGAGTAGTAATGACAGGATTTGTAAGATGGTGCCTGTAGTAGCAATACGAGCTGTTAGATCAGAAATATTTTTATTTTATATAAATCCACTTATGAGTAGTATAGAAAATGAGGTTCTGGCTTACCTAGGCCCCGCGTGAGCTAGGTGAACGAATTCTCCATGGATCTATACTAGTAGGGTGTTGTCGTTTCTGGCTCACATTTTGTGACCGCTGGGTTTTCTGGCTCACTGTGTGAACCCAACTGTAAAGATGCATGCAATATAGCAAAACTGGATCTTCCAGGTTGGCCATGGAGGAGCGATAGATTGCGTTTTAGTGATGAGGTAAGTAGAACTTTTGAATCAAGTGAAGAGTAGCATGCTGCTTGGTTGAATGTCTTCGCAGCTCGTGTCGATGTCACAGCGCCTACAACGGTACTTTCTTATACAAGGCAATTACACTAAGTCACCACCGCACATAACTCTCTCGTCAATATCGCTGGCAGCATAGTTGCACAGTTTTGTTGTCTACATTTTTGTTGTCTCCACTGCTGCTGACTGCGTGACCTTACCTGTGACGATGTGTGATTTTTTGGAACCACATACTGCACAGCTCGATTTGATCATGAGGCGATGATTCTTCGTGACCACTTCGACTGGCTTGATATTCTTAGTTCTAGTTTTGCACTTAAGGCACCACGAGTTCATGTTCTTTGTTATATGTTATAGTTTACACTATTTTGGCAACCATGTTGCTGTTTCGTAAATGTTGTAAAGTAACTTCGATGGGTGATTTTCCTACGTACCTATGTTGGATGTAATCGATGCAGTACCATCCACATGTGGTATCGTTGACGTCTTGAAGTTGTAACGAGTTGTACACTGCTCCTTTATGGAGTTGTTGGATGTAGCGCATGACTTCATCGGGAGGAGGTAAACCAAACGAATCGAAATACTCCACATCACTGTAATGTAGATCATTGACCACAGCGACCCAATGATTGCCATGTCCATTTTAATAATTTTGCAGGCTAATCACGCAGATCTCGTCGGGCGTGATTTATTCAGGGAGCTGATTCTTCGAAAATAAACCTCTGACATTTCCAATGTTGTGTATCGATTCTTTTTTTATGTCAATATTGGATAGCGGAGGAAAATGTGTTTTAGAAGACCGTTTCTTATGCAACGTTAAAACCTTTTTTCCCATGCCTTCGCTGGAAAGTCCTTTACCACGAGTGGTCCAGGAAGTTGGAGTCCTTTTCCGATGATGAGCAACCATGGCAGTAACGTTGCATCGATGCATGCTAACAGAGGTGCAAGGAATCGTCCTTGTTTGGACAACTGCGACGCCGACAAGTTAAGAATGATTCCTTGTCATGCAACAGCATGTTTGGATACCAAGGTGGCATGTCAAAGGGTCAGCATGACTATCCGGTCCTGTGAGCGCCGACGCTTTAATTGATATGTTTCTTCTGTGCTTGGCCGCCACAGTGATACTTTCTTCTGCTGCTGTGACAGCGTTAAATCTACTGGGACGTACGACATGGTGTTATATTAAATGCTTTTATTTTTTGCTGTTCCTTTGATGGGTTTATTTCGATAGCCCATGGACGATTTCACAATGGCACGTTTTTATCAGATATTTCTGCCTCGGAAGTTTCTGCTGGAAACACCGTTTCTGGAAACACAATTTCCCATCACCGCTTTTTGTGTAGCTCCGGCTATGGCTCCAGTCAGCCCCAAAGGAGAAAGAACCGATGCAAACAGTTTTGGCGCCATGGACTTCACAAATGGAATTATGGCGATGGCGATGGAGCCACCATCGCGTTTAGATCTCATACGTGACTTTTTCTTCAGCATTCTCCATACATTACTGTCACATCGTCTCTTGTACCATTTGGTTGTTAAACGATGATGTTCATTTTTCCATTGAGGACGTCCAGCGTCATGAATCGGTCTGATGTCACCAGAGCGTAGCACACGTAATTGCCACTTGGATTGGCAATGGTCCACCGGTGAAGCAAGTACATACCTTCGTCACGTGTTCCTATTTTTTCGGTGCGTGCTCACGTTGAAGTTGATTATATTCGTGTCCTGGTATTCGACATACTCATATTCGGTCATCGTGTCATCGATGGCTGTATCATCATTCAGCCTAAGGTAATCAGGAGTAAACCTCGAATACATGACGTCGCTATGCTATAATGGTGTTACAAAATAACCCTGGGATAACAAACCGCAATGTTATTAAAATACATTCTATTTTTTGGATCCGAAAATGTCTCACCATACTCTTTTTAATCCATAACCGGACTTCATGGTGCCAAGAGAGGGAGTGGTCCCTTGTACACTGACCTTTCTCTCAGGATCTGGTAAAATTCTTTCTGATGTTGCGCTGAGTACTGTCGCAGTTTTCTTAAGAGCATGTTTTGCCTGCTTGGAAAGATTGGACAGACGAGTTTCCTTCAATTGTGACGTAGTCGTTGTAGACAACATTTTCGTTGTTTGTGTCGATTGAGGCATGATTTTGCTGGCTATATTTTGTCCTAAGGCCGTTCCAGCCACAGAGACTACTCCAGTGCCTCCAGCTTCTGCGCCTTTGAGGGCAATCAGAGCTGCTTTTGCTGTAATGCCTGGAAGAACTGCTCACACGGAAGAAAACAGTGTAGATAAAACTCCACCCATGATGTTGCGCCGTTGTACGCAGGACTGTCTCATAGCTTCTATTTTATCTGTGAACATTTTATGTAGTTGGTTATGAGACTTCCTCCATTATCAGACTTTGTGCCACACTTGAAGATAATAGGTGATTCTTTCGCTGTTATTATCGACAGCATTTCTGGACTGATCAGTGAACCACATGGTGATTTCCGCGATCACGTGCGTGTTAATGATGAGATAAGAAATGAAGGGATTAGGACAAATCGCCATGAGAGATCCCGGAGTCACGTTAATCGCCGTGGAATAAATCACATTGAGACCGATCCGACCGACGATAACGATCCTTGTGCAATCGAGCAGTTGAAGTGGAGGCTGTTCACGTCGGTGATGTTGATGGGAACATCTGCCTCATGTATTCCATTTCCGTCCACGAAAGTACCTGAGCTATAACCGAGGATGGATCCAATCGACTGAGCGATGTCAAATCATATGTAACCTTCCGAGATGGTGGTTGTTTTTCGCAGCGTAGAATAATTGGGTTCGATTTTGTGTTCACGGCGGTATATCTGTTGGCGGTGATGAGTCTGGAGATTTCAGGAGTGATGTCGGTGGTGCTGTATCAGCCTGGCGAGATCGTGATCGTTTTTGACAGGCCTGCTTGTGCAATATATGAAAACCGATTGTTGGTCGCGGTGACGTTAAACAAACTATTCCACATTTCGGCAGAGATCAGTGCGATATCATAGGACGACTCTTGGTCTATTTCCAGAGGGGGATTATACCTCACCATAGAAGTCACCGAACGTGAATCGAACAGCAGTGTGGTATCGCTGAGAGCCATTATTTAAGTGTGTGACTAAAGTGGATTTCAGTTAAATCAGGTCCTCGTACAGAATCTGATACTGATCTGATGTGACAAGCTTGCTTTCCAGAAGATGATTGAGGATATCCACCATCTCGTTATCGATTTCCATGCCAGCATTTTCTGCTTTTTTTATAAACGATCAGCAATTTTAACTGCAACACGATCTCTGCTGGATTTAGTAGCGGATACTTCTGCCGCAGATGCCTTGTCATTCTTCTTCAGGTTCATCGCCTCCCGTTGGTCCTGAAAGCCATGTTTTAAATCTAATAGTTATACCTACTTGTTGTTCTTGCTGTTTCGATTTTTGTGCAGCCTGTTGCTGTTTCTGCTGCTCATGCTGCACAAGATATTTTTTTTTTCCTTTCCTTAGGATGTTTAGTAAGTCTATTGTTGGTGTCTTTTAAGTCATTAACTATTTCTTCCATTTTAAGTGACTTCTCATCTTTATCCTTGAGGTTGCTAATGACTCTACCATAAGCATTATTCACTTTACCTAAAATGCTTCGGACTGCTAAAATATCGAAGTAAGCCTCGTCAGGGCTTGCTCCTTTCCTGTCTAAATACGCTTATATATCTTCATTTTTATCATAAAATTTAACTAACCATTCATTGACGAATCGGGATCCGAATGATCAATGTAATTAGTAAGTCTCTTCATAGCTTCATCACTCATACCATATTTATACTCTCTAATCATAGCATTTTCCTTATACTCGTAGAGCTTTTCTAATCTTTCCTTAGTCTCTTCATCTTGTTCACGCGTCTCCATTAACTTTGATTAATATTTCGTTTAGCGGTTGTGGTGAACTCTTATGAATACTTAGAGCATGTAAACCCGCAAGCGGCTCCTGACATGTTAGCGGATCTTGTTAAATTAAACCTGATGACAAGCGTTTACGACGCCAGTTAACGGTGGTCTCACAAACAAGAACCATCAATGTCGATCAAACGCACATAAAAATCCTCAAATATTATCTGCCACAGATCGAGACGCTGATCGAGACTTTAGTCGACGCAGGAACATATAAAATGAAGCCCATCATCAACTTGGTCGGCAGAGCAACGTCACGAGCTAGAATCATGTTACCGTTATTACCACCGAAAAGTCTACATGAACAAGCATGCATGGCGACGATACAAGCGCGTACTGAGATTCATATGGGTGAGACCGATCATCGTGACCACCGCCGGTGTAGTGTCCACAGGTGCGATGGCCAATCCAAGGGTGTTGATTTTGTCCGGGGCCATACTGGCCTTGCAAACGATGATGAAATACGTCAAACCAAGACTGGAGGCAAAAAAAAAAACAACAACCAAGCAGGTCATGCTGTCGTATCAGAAAATGCTCAATAAAATATACTCGTATCTTCATAAGGATCCATTTGACATGAAACTGCTCATCGGCCAGATAAGAACCGTCGTTGACCTCATTGTGGACGTGGTTGGCAACCAATGCTGAGCCAATTCCAGAAATATTATGATAAAAAACACGTCACGGATTATCATCTTTAGTGATATATGGAAAATGTCTGACTACAGCAACTATGCTGTCAATGCCAGCGAGGTATTTGTCACCGATGTGATCCTGCAGAATCCAGAAGCGCTCAATGAATCCATCGCGATGGTGTTCGAAATAATGTTCCTGTGACGCTGGAACTGACAATGACGAGATCCCAGGGATCGCAGCTCAAGCAAATCTTACTCACACGAGAGGAGTGATAAGAGTTTTCCAGAAACAATATAGTGAGGATCATTTATGATGAGGATCTGATCAGAGAGCACTATATGTAATGCACGAGTCTAAAGTACTATAATGGCTCATAGAATTATCTCAGTTATAAAAATGGAGGAAACATGGGTGCAGTCAGCAGAGTTGACGATTACACTTGACATCTCACCTACGTCAACATGGAAAATTTGAAAAATCTCGAGAACGATCAAGGCAAGATCACATCGATACAAAACTACCCAAAACAAGCCACTCAGCAGCATCGCAATAAAATCATGAAGACAACTCAGTCGCAGTTATCGGTGAAGACTGCAGCATAGTTTCCACCACTAAGACGAACTGAAAAAGCATACAGAGGTGCCTACAAAGGATTCATTTACGATCATCTGCACGTGCTTCAACAAGGAGTCGATAAAGAAAACTTCAGCGCATTCTAAAACCTACTGTTGATGCAGAACTGAGAAACAGACGATAATCAAACTTGGAGTAGCTGCCGCTGTTCATTTTGTGCAAGCCACGGATCAGAAGAGCATCAGATCGAAATCTCTGATCGTTTATCACAGTGACGATTTCAGCAGCATCACTGACATTGCATGGTCGTTTATCCAATGTCGCATCGAGGATTATCAATAGTCGGGATAAGCATGGATCATCACCGGAGTCAATTCTGTCTCATTTCAAACTTCCAAATTTACACAGATGTAAAGTAAGCACAATCCACTTCCAAAACAAATCGCGGCCACGAAAGCGTGCATCGTCAAAAACAACGACTACTGTCTTGTGTGGGGGATCGTCTCCATTTTCCATCAGCAGCGGCCAATGCTGATCGCGTCTACAAGTACAAGCCGTAGTTTCGTGACATCAACACTACCGGGATCACCTTTCCAGCGGCGGTTAAAGATATACCAAAACTTGAAGAGCTCAACGATGGATTATCCATCAAGATATTTGGACTCAATGAAAAGAAAGCTGACGATAAACAATTGGTGGTCTATCCCATGCTGATATCCGAAAAAAAAAACATCACAGCGCAGCATCAATTGTCTTTATTACCAAAACCATTTCATGTACATCAAAGACTTCAGTCGACTATGCCACAATACACGCAGCAAAAAAAAATCATGGATATTTATGTTATCGTTGCTCACAATGCTTCCCTCAGCAGCAAAACCTGTACGATACGTGTGATCTGGATATAGTTGAGAACTATAAACCGTTAAGATGCCTCACGAAGGAACACTGCAGTTTGAACACCACAACAAAGATGCGTGCATATGTTTCATATCGTCTTTGACTCTGAAACTATCCTTGAAAATGTACAAGGACCACTGCCTGATCCAGACCATTCTTTCGCCCAAGTGGAACAAAAACATGTACCATGCGTGATCGGATATAAAAATGCTGCTCCGCTGATAAACTTTTGTCATCACTGTATTGACAGAATCGAGGCGAGGTTTGTGTCATCAGGTTTTTTGAGCAGCTTGTGTCTGAGTACAAATGCATCACAGACATCTAAAAGAATGCAACACCGATGATTCCACTCACGCCGAAGCAACTTCGGCAGCACAAAGATAAAAAGTCACAGATCAATGCCATGTGACAGGCCAATATCAAGGAGCCACTCACGATGATGGCAATCTACGATTCAGAGATCCAGATTTCATACTGGTGATCGCGCATAATCTATGATATGATGGACAGTTTTTCATCGCAACACTCAGTCATCAGTGCGTCAAACAACTTCTCGCCGACGTTGGAACAAAAATCAAATGCATCCCCACCAAGTTTTAAAATGCAAGTTGTTCTCGATTAGACCCCTCTGATTCATCTATAGCTTCCAGTTCATGTCGGCGTAACTGGACGAACTCACTAAAACATGCCCCACATTTACTCATATCAATGAAGCCGATTTTGGAAAAACTAAAACTACTCCAGCAAAAAGGAGTACATTGATGCGTCGTCAAGATTGAATTAAACCTCGTTGCCGCCCCAATACGCCTTTTACTCAAACTTACATCCCTCCGACATCACTGATGATGAATACCGAAGAGCGATAGTAGACACAGTGATAACAATATTCCGAAGATGCCCAATAAGGTTGTCATACTCGATATCCAACAAGCACTATTTTTATTCATGGACCCCTTGGACACCATCGGGTTAGAAATTATAAATTGATGAATGAAATGACTAAGTTTTGTACCTTTTTTTATGATGTATCCTCACATTGCATTTTGTTTTTAAAATCAGTAAGGAAGAATAAACCGGAGGGTGTATGAATTGTATGAAAGTTGCGATGATATAATTTTCAAGATGGTCACCATGGTAAGCATATTTTAAGACACATTAGAAGTATTTTCATTTAAGACCATGCAGAAACCACATACTGATGTGACCGTCCATCCAAATGAAGCATCAATAACAAAGTTTTAAAGATGGTTGCCATGGCAGCCATATTGGATTACTAATCATCACCATTTAATTTAAGCTTAATTGGATACCATATGAAGTACTTTGGTGAAAGCTCCATGTTAATATTAGCATCTATCTAGGACTGGCAGCAATAATATGATTTCCAAGATGGTTACCATGACAGCCATATTTGAGATCAGATTGGCACTATTTCATTTAGGACCATGGTTAGTATGGCAATCATGTAGGAGGTCATGATGGTCAATTTGTCATCCAGGACCAACAAGATATCGTAAGAAATCTTCTAGTGAAAACCTGAAGTTGATATGAACATCTTGCAAGGTGGAGTTTCTGTACAGAAATAAAAAATTTAAGGCTGGTTTTCTATTAATACAGTTGCACGAGAAAAAATGCAGCTATACTGTTTTTATTTTAAGAGTTTATTTATTCATTTCATGTTGCTGTTTTATTATATATTTATTTCATCACACACAAAAGTGCATATTACTGTGTCCAATAACAGCCAAAAAACTGACCCAAACATAAACTTAATTCAAGGCACTGACACATAACACTTTTCATAGTGAGCTGCTTTTGGTTAGGCTGTATTGTGCTTGCCAATATAAACTATACATGCAGAGATGCACAAGTATGATGGTGTAGTATAATTCCACTCCTGTATCTTATTGCTGGTGAGTGTTTAACTCAAACCCATTTAGAAACTGGTTGAAGTAAACTTTTAAACAAGACTTTTGAGGATGTTTAAATACAATAAAACGTTTACTTACATTGGACCACTATTTGAAGTGTTTTCTCCCCATCAGCTCTGCTTTCTGTGTTTACAGACCTACAGGTGTAATTTCCTGTCTCATTTCTGTAGCCATTTCCCAGGGATAACGTGTCTGCTTGGCTGCCAGGAGCTGGTGATGTTCCATTGTACCAACGAGATGTGCAGTTTGGAAAACAGTCTGCTGAACACTGCATGTTGGGTAGAACATTGCTCTCATTCAATCTATACAATGTTGTACTTGACTCAATAACTGGAGTGTCTGGTCCATCTGGTTTTTTAAAAAGGACACATGCACAATTCTAAAAAGAGGACAGGTTCATCAATTGTATGCTACAAACATCTCTTAGCCTCATCTACATATAACAGATACTATTAAAAGTATCTTGGGATTAAATATCCTATTGAATGCATTGATAATTACATATGTACAAGTCTTTAACTGAGTTAACAATCCAGCAATATTAAGATATCACAATGGATACATTGAAATTTGTAATGTATAGACTGAGACTTTATTTCTAAATAGTATTCAATGCGATTCATTATACATCAATAAAAGACACATAGTGTAAAGGCTGTTAATGCCAATATTGTTGTTGTTGTTGTGGGGTTTAACGTCATTTTTCAGCACACGATAGGCTATACAAGGCAGCCTGTATTCATGGTGTAGGAAGAACCTGGGAAAACCCCGGAAAGAACCACCAACCCATGAGAAGCTACTGGCAAGCTTTCTCACATACCCACATTAGCCGAATTCGATACCCGAACACACGAAGACAGAGGTGAGATGGCAGTGATCCGCTATGGAGAGTGCTTTAGATCACTCAGCCACTAGGGCCCCCTGTTAATGCCAAGGTAAATGCCATTTCATTCATGCTGCTTTCTATGCAACAAATTGGATGTAATTTTGCTACAGAAGGTTTGAGATCTCTTAAAAAATAATGATCGGAACTTGTGTTCCTATTTACTGTCCTAATATGGTTTGAAACTATTTGAACGATATTTAGAATATTCAACAATAGTGTGACACAGGAATCAACCAAGTATATCTACAAAATACTAACAGTTCTCTTGGGTCAGTTTACCAAAATATAAAGAGGACAGTGAACAAAACATTATATGCATGTGTGGTATAGTATTTGCACTCAGTGATAAAACTCCCCCTGGGTAACTTTACTCTATAGAAAAAGTACCTAGGAGTAGTTTGACTATTATAGTATTTATACCCTCCATGTGGTATTTCTACCCCACCTCCCCTTTTAAACCAACAAGATTACACAATTTAGTATTAATTTAACATTATGTAACCAAGATACACAGACCTGGAAGACTATTATAAGACCACTGATTAAAAAAACCTGAGCAGCTTGTCTTTTCTTTCAAAAGTTCTTGAGAACAGAGCGCTAAATTAACTAATTGAACACATTGAGATCCATGATCTGGTACTGGATTATCAGCCTGGATACAGACCACACTTGTGAAACTGCATTGGTTAAATTGATGAATGATCTATTGTGGTCAATAGAACATCAGAATGTTACAGCACTAATGGCAATTTGTAACAGGGTAGTGTTTGATACAGTAGATCATGATGTGTTGCTGTCAATTCCTGAATAACATTCTGGTATTAGGGGGAATGTAATCAAATGGTTTGATACCTATCTCCGCCCTAGGAGCTGCAAGGTCAATTTTTTCTCCGATTACTGTCAAGAAAAAGATCTAGCTTTTCTGTGTCTCAGGGTCCGTTTATGGGACCCATTCTCTATCCTCTATATGCTTCCACAATGAAGGATATAATGCCAGAAGATATCGCCCTTCATGGGTATGCAGACAACCATGCTTTCAAGACAACATTCACAGCTGCCAAGAAGAAAGCGGAACTAACAGCAGTTCAAGAACTTGAATCATGTGCAGTTTATGTTAAAAAATGGATGGATAGTAGCAGGCTAAACATAAATTCATCTAAAACAGAATTTATTCTATTTGGCTCTAAGCAACACTCCAGAAATGCATGACTTCGGAAATCATTGTGAATGATCACTATGTTCAAAGAGCTAATCAAATCCTACACCTCGGAGCATAGTTAGGTGAATTTTTCACCCTAGAACATAATGTAACGATCAAATGCAAAACAGCAAAACAGCAATGTTGAATATTCAACAAATAAAGAACATTAAAAGTCTTCTGACAAAAGAAGCCTGTGAAAGTATGATTCAGGGACTAGTTGTTTCACACCTGGATTATGCTTGCCTGCATGTGATCTACAAAAGCTGCAATGATTGCAGAACATCGCAGCCAAGCTAGTACTTAACTCTAATAATAATTCATATGAATCTCTCAAAGAGCTACCCTGGTTGCCCATTGAGATAAGGATAAAACAAAGTCCTCACTCTTGTGTTGAAAAGTCTGAGAGGTCAATGACCACAGTATCTCAGAAACATAGTTGAACTGCATTTAAGAGAGATGGATGGTCTGATGACACAGTCAAATGTTTGAATATACCATTAACAAAAAGAAAAACATTTGCAAGTGGCATGAACTTCCGAACCATAGAAAATCATCACCACATGTGAATTCATTTAAATCTAAGTTGAACACGTTTCCGTTTGATAAGTTCTAGCAAATTAATTTATCCTCTATCCATACCATTATCTACCAACTTTTGTTCTTGAAAAAAGCTCATATCTAAGCATATGTCTGTGTATATATGAATGTGTATATGTGTGCGTGTGCGCGCTTCTCTGTGCATAATCATTTTATCGTCATTATACAGAGGCCTCTGATGATTTTAATCATAGATCGCGTTATAACATTTTAATAATAATGTCCATATGTCTTAATCTTTAATATATTTCATTTTAATAATAATGTCAATATGCTTTAAGCTTATGCATATTTTATTTTAATAATCATGCCAATATGCCATATGCTATGCTTTAATATGTTTCATCATAAAATACATGAATGTGTGTGTGCTTGTCTGTGAGTATAATCCTTTTTGTGTCAATGTACAGCGCCCCTGAAGATTTTTATCACAGATCACGCTATATCAAATCAAGTAATTTGTAATTTGTAATACACACCAAGATATGGCTGGCATATACAAAGGCTAACATTCTGCAAACTATACTTGATTTTCTGGCATGTGATATAGTAGTTACAGTTTTTAAAACATATTTTATCCGATGACTACTGCACCATCTAGGTTAATAAAACCAAATTCTGCTATATTTTTTAAAAACTTAAATCATGATATGTTACCAATTATATGATTTCTGTAGATCCAAACGTACTTAAGTGTCATTTCATTATACAATACTGCATTTTCACTAAATAAAATCGAAATGCCTGTCATATAAAAGTTCAGTCTTTATTTATCCGTGACGCATAAATAATAACAATTATCCAACACGTTTTAAAATGTTCATTTCAAACGAGCACACGAACAGGACCTTATATAGTGACGAATCATGTCTAATATGGAAGAATTTACACTTGCAAATGTGGAAATAGTTTGTCATGATAGCGTACTTGGTGATTTATGCGACAATGATCTGGAATGAATATATAAACAATATCAGTGAAAATGTTGCTTCAAGTTTATTGTTTCTCAGAAGGATAATACCCAAACCATTAATGCATGCTTATCACAAGCTTGCAGCAAGCTTGCTGCAAGCTTACTACAAGCTATCTGAGGTTGCACAAGCTGGTAAGGGTGTTGCACAAGCTTGCGCAAGCTTGCGAAATGAATTTTTCCAAGTCTGCAAGCTTGCAACATTTAAAGTTCAAGCTTGCGCAAGCTTGCAAAAATAATTTTTCCAAGTCTGCAAGCTTACAAGCGTGCAAAATCTAAAGTTCAAGCTTGCGCAAGCTTGCAAAAGGAATTGTTCCAAGTCTGGAAGCTTGCAAAATCTAAAACACTTGATGTAAGCTTGAGCAAGATTGCAATAATCAGTCGAGAAAATTGAAATTTGACAGTTCTGCATGAGATGAGTACTTCCTGAAACGTTGAAGAATATATGCTGTGACTAGATCATGCTCAGTATACGAAACTACACTGTCAAATTAAAAGATGTTACCGGTAATCTAGTTTTTATTTATAGCATCTGATAATGCATTTGAGTTAAATAATATACATTTTCAGTGTTGCAAAAAGCTAAGAACTTGAATTACTTGTACTTAGCTGATACATAAATCAAATAAATTATTCCAACATTTCTTTATGTTCAAATTAACTGTGAACATTATTAATATATTTCAAAATAAACTGTATTATTTCTTGACCAAGGCAAAATATGAAATGCTACTTTTTCTACAAATGTCTTGTTTCTAACTTTCAAATATTTATGAATATTATACACGTTAGAGAAACAATTGAATTTTTCTTGCATAAAGGAAATTCTTTAACTGATTGTACACTCAATTAGCTATGCAGTCATTTTGTCAGGGAATGGAAGACTGGATACAAAATTCCATTTAGAAAAATCCTGTAAAATAGATAGCAATTGCTGATTGCAAAGTTATTTACAGGAAGATATTTGATGTCAAGTACTTGTAAATGCTATTTACCGACAATGTATGCACCATCAAATGTAGTCTCTGTAAATCTTGTAATATTAACTTCTGGCATTACGTTTTTAAAAGAATTGTCATCCATTTGTTTCAAAGACAATATGCTGCCAGGAGGAAAAAAAATAATTGTCATTTATTTGCTTACTAAATAAAATTTAAAATATCTACAATTTTTGTTTTTCTTTGAGAGAGAGAAACAGATTCATCACATTCTGCGAACATTCTATAAAGAATTGAGCTTTGTGAATTTTGCTTGTTTAAAAAGAAATCAAATAAAAGCATGCAAGATGAAATGTGATTTTCCGCGACAGAGCCTTAATTCGATATCCAGTAGCTAAAGGCAGTTACTTCCCCTTTTTTATGGTCAGGATACAGGTTTACGAAAATTAAATATACACACAGCATATTTGAGTCCCAAGAACACAAAACAACCATTGTAGCCTCGCGTTCAAAATTAGGGGCAATTTTCAAGGTTGGAACGTCACAATTTAGCTCGGTAATTCGATAAATTTCATTGCCCGTAGAACCAATATATAGGCAGTAACCGATCCTATAACCGAGAAATAATCTGAAATCACAGAGTTATCGTGTTGGTGAGTAAACTCAGAGAGTGTTGTATTTTGCCAGTTGTCGGGACTGTAGATTGGCGGTAGCGTTCTGTTTCACTTTTACGATTTAAATACGTCAAAAAATTACTTTATAATGTTGCTTCACCCAATGACTGAGATGACAATTCTGCAAATCATTATTATTTATTGCTGCACTTTCCAAACTGCAGTAATCGATGCAGTGCTGTCAGTTATCGACAATATGGTTACGAGATTATAAAATTACAAGTACGCTTGTGAATCTCATTTCCGTTAATCTTGGGGTCTTCTTTTCCTCTCGCATATCAGATTCAACATTTGTTCAGAGGTTGTTAATTTAGGGAACCTAACCATTTGACACCATACTCCTCAAAATGGAATTCTACATGGAAGTAAATTAGTAGAACATTTCCAAAGCCATACAGAACAAACGTATAAAGAATTTCCTCACACAGAGCCCATTCATATACTCTTATTTTTATCTGATTAAATATTATTAAATGATGTGATGACTTCGTTCTTTTCTTTCATTGTGGCAATAAGATCTCGTGCTAATTAATATTCACTATATATTAGCATTTTCATTTAAATATTTGATATTACTCATACTTTTCGCACATCAAGAGCTAGAAAAATAGAGTTATGTGACCATGTATATAATAATTTAATCGATGGCATATCAGTTCGTTTGATGCAGCTAGCTAGGTCAGCTGTGTTTGCAAGCTTGCACAAGCTTGTAATTAGTAAACTTGCTCAAGCTTGTAAATGGCAAGCTTACGCAAGCTTGTAATTGGCAAGCTTGCTCGGTTTCAAATCTAAGCTTGCGCAAGCTCATATTGCAAGCTTTCAACACGCTTGCTGCAATCTTAAAAATAAGCTTGCAATTTTGGTTTGCGTACAATTTCGCAAAGGCTGGCACAGGAAACTAGTTTATCATTGTGACATACAACCCTAGTTAGATTGCTGTAATAACGCATGAGATAATTCAAATGATACAAACATAGCAAAGCTAGCATATCTTCAAAGAAGATCATTGAGGCTAAGAACAAGCCAAAGTGAAAACAGGAGAACTTAACTCAAGCTTTGAAACTATTTCCTACCAGAGTCTGAATCCATCTGAGAGAGGTTAAATTAATTTACACCATTCCTTCGATGACTCACGCCCCGATGACTCGCGAACTCACGTATAACGCGGTGTAAGGCGTTGATCCCATTTTTTTTTTGCTAGATTTTACTCAAACATTTTACCCCTATTTGTTGAACTAGAAGAGAATCGTGATCAAAATCGGTAACTGAAACTTTGATATATCGCTCGTTTTATCATGGTAAACTGCAAATTTGTGTCAGCTTTTAATACTCTCATCTTTTTTATATACATTTTCTTTCCAAATTACATTCTTAGTATACGGAAAGTAACAATATTCAACGAAATGAAAATTTCACTTACGCCTACTGGAGGCAGTACTTTGATAAATAAAAACCAATTAAATATATCTGTATCAAGTGAAATTTTTATGTTAGTTCCATCATTTAGTTAGGTGTAAGTGTAATAATCATAAATGCAATGTGCCATCTTGTATTCAATCGTCAAATGTGTCATCTACAGTAACAACTATGTCTGCGAGCATTTCTTGGAGAACATAATTAAGTGCCGACCGCGTTTTGATATCTGACTTGCGGAGGTATTTGTTGTATGGTTGCAGTGAATTAAAAGCTGACCTCCATTGTATTGTCACATTAACTGCGTCTTTTGTATCAAAGACGGATGTGGAATAAAAGAAAAGTTAAAAGGCATACAAATACTACAGGCGTACCATTTAGAGATTCTAGTCATATGTCGGGTGAATTAATTTCAATTAACCATTCGATCACTGTTATAAATGTTAGCGTGTACTTTATATTATTAGACTACCATAAATTAAGCTACTCAATGATAAATGTGATCAAAGATAGCAAGGAAAATGAATGCTTCGTGAAAAAAGGAGCTTTGTTTCACAGATATGAATCATCGTTCAGAAGCGAGCTTCAGTAAAATCCTGAATTGGCGCTTAGAGGTATTCTCAAGGATGAGAATTAGGTTTACTATTATTTGCAATAAAATCAAAGCATCAATATTTTACTAACTGAAAAGTATAAAAATTGAGTTTTGACGTAAACGATTTTTACACGAAATGAATGTTACTAGTTTTTGAAAAAAACGAATCTTGTTTCGTGGTGTAGTCTGCGTCCCTGCTTTTAAAATCATATTGCTTCGAACTCCTTTATAATATAACAAGTAGGGAACCAGAATGGTCAACAAGAAAATTCAGTGACATAATACATAAATGTTTTCAAGTACACGTGAAGGTTGTTGAAACTAGTTGGAATAATGTAAATGATCTTTCAGATGTTGGGCATCTTGAAAATAAATGTAATTTATACAGAATAAAGAAATACTTTATTAGTAAAAGGGCTTTATTGACAATTATTCTCAAAGCGATTATAAAACCAGTATTCAGCAATTAAACAGACCAGCCCCCCATGTATGGTGTTGTCCAATGGGGTTGACATAACTTCTTATTTTTGGGAGGTCCCTCGGTAACTCACACCCTCACTTATAGTGCATTCAATGTTTTTTGACCACATTGTGCTCGAGTTATCGAGGGACTGGTGTATATGATATCAAATAACAGCAATCTGTCTATGTACAATCACTCTGCCATTATAGACAGTCAGGTTACATTCCCCACCTGATATGTATCTACCAAACAAAATGAAATTGCCAAACCAAATAAG
>JAECUM010057318.1:0-22572 GCA_016617855.1 Megalonaias nervosa
ATGTGTCTGTCTTTGAACATTCACTAATAACATCAAAAGTCTTTGAGACTGCTGGTTTTTATTGATTAGATTCATTAGGTGAGAGCAAAATGAGATGACAACTCTATTTTTCACGTTAGCATGGTTAGCAGGTGTTGCATATATTTTTTTCTTCAGATCGGATCCCTTTATTTTTGCACATGATCGGTACTCCAAAATAATTATAAAAAAAAAAACAATTTGCATGCAATTTATTCATAACAAAGTATAATTATTTCTTAACATACAAAAAGTTACAAGAAAAATTACAACATAATTTTATATGTATGAAGACAAACAACATACAATTAACACAAACAAGAATCCATAAATCTAATTTTATGATGTAACAAAAATTTAAGGTCTAATTTTGAGTTGCATTTGTGCATACTTGTATCTAAGGAAATTATAGGTTCAAACAGATAAAATAATGAAAATACATAGACCAGACAAGTCAGTTCTGGAAGGTAAACAGGTACACTGAGTGAGTTTAGATGTGCGTAGTGCTTGCTTTTGAAACAAAGTAAGCTATCCATGAATTACCAACTGTAATGGATTGTGGGTTGCGCTATACAATAATATCCATTTACAAATCTCAATTTAACCTTAAGACTCTAAAGAAACATTCTTTTAGCAAAACTAAAAACTTTGTCCAGAACGCTGATTTAATCAGATGTATTAAATCAATGGTTTTGCAGATACATCATATTCTCATTTAAGATAAAGATGCTCAAAACACCTGCAATGATTACAGTTCAAGATGCAGTAAAAATTTAGTAACTACAAACAAGGGCCCCAGGTGGCCAAGTGGTCCAAGATGCTTGCATTTACCGATCACTGCCATCTCACCTCTGTCAACATGGGTTCAATTCTTGGGCTCGGCTATACTAAGTATGTGAGAAACGGCATTAAGCCCACAACAACAACAACAACAATAAACAAGTATAGACCAATATTCAAACAATATCATGAAAAGAAGGGACAAAACTTTTAATAAACGAGGCCAGAAGCTCAAATTACAGAGTACATTTTGTCCACATTCATACTAATCCCCTGATGTCACAGTCCTGTCAGGAAAGTGACCTATCACTCTTTTTCATGGCCTTATAATGGCTGTGTCTCAGCCAGGTTTGAGTCAAAATGCGATATAATCTGAACAGTCTGTGATTTTATCTGTGATTGGCATGAAAATCCAAATAAATCAACTTCTTTACTTTAAGACTCTGAAATCTGACTCCTGTAACCATACATGTATAACAGCATAGGAGAAGTCAAGGTCTTCAATTTTATGAATTCCAACACTGTAGTCATCAGTTTTGCAAAGTTTCAGCCTTCAAATAATTTTCTTGAAGGTGTGTGAATTTCCTTCTTGTGTACTACTATTTTGGAATCCATTACTTCATTGGACTTTGTGATTGACTTAGGTCTTGTTGGCTTTTGTGGGTTTAACCAACTTATTCACATGAGTCATCATTCCTGCAGTCCTTTTTATTGCCTTCAAAGGTCTAAGTCATGAAAAGACTATAATTTGTCATTTTACATCTTCCTCTTATTTGAAATGCAAATAGTGCTACATCAAGGTCGTATCAAATGACAGGAAGCAGGTGACTTACAAAAATGCAGAGAATACAAATTTTTCTTAGAGTAAAAAATGCTAATAACGTAGGGGTGGAAGTCACCTTGACAAGTTACTTGAATCTGCTTCACAACTGTATTGAGACTACCACCATTTGGTAGCAAGCCAGACTTTTTCTCAACAAGAAATATTTATGGGATATACTGAATACACGATTACTCCTGGATCATTCAGAGTTTTATCATATATAGGATTAGGAAAACTGAGGGAAGAGGGACAGAGAGGCTAAGCAAGGCAACTAGTGTAATTGGAAAATATTTATGGATTTGCCCATTTTCATAAACGCTGAGCAATTCAGGCATTTAATGCTTGGTGCATCTGTTATCAAATTAAAGGTAAACAGTGCACCCCCGTTATTTTAACTGCAGCACTTTTGGTGAATTTGATCTCATGGTTTGCATTACTTTGTGAATTTTTGTTCATATCCCACAATGGTGTGTCCTGGCTAAAACAATGTAATGGTCTCTGACTGACACATTGTCAGTATATTCTATTACTTAGCTTCAAATATTGTATCAACTAACTGGTGCACATTTTCTCTTGTGCCTCAGTTTGTCCCATTTCCACTGTGTGATCTACATGCTCAGGTTTTGAATATGATGAACTGGCTGCTGGATTCTGAGAGACCATTTGTTGTAAGGGAACCACAGAACTATTAGCTTTGGTTTTTGATTGAGAATTCTGGTCTGTTACAGTTCCAAATGGAGGCCCTGCTGTATAGCTTGTCAATGAAGACGTATCTTCTGTCCCTAAAGGAGCCCCTGCTGTTGCAGAAACAGAGCTGGTCACTGGAATTCGGTTAGGCTGTGATGCAAAAGTCATCTCATCTGACACTGCAACACGTCGTGGCATTGAAGCATGTCGAGGTGTGTTTGACATAGCTGACAACACAGGAACACGAGACGGAGTTGGCTGCATGGATGGGTTACTAGATGCGGGAACTCTGCCAGGAGTGGACACTGCATGTTTAGGGGCAAAATTAGTGTTCAGCACTCTGCTTGGTGTACCAAGACTGGCTGAAGAATCACTGACAAATGGTACTCTACCAGGGCCTATTACAGAACTAGATGACACACTTGTATATGACATCCGACTAGGAGTAGCTACTGTAGCAGCCGAGTTTGGAATTCTGCTTGGTGTGTTTGTTAATGATGAGCTAGTACGGGCCAGAGCCCTTCCTATGCTTGATATTGCAGAACCAGGAAGAGATGCAACTGACTGGGTAGAAGCTGTTGAAGAACCAGGAAAAGTAGTCTTCACAGTTGCTACACCTTCTGACATTAAACCTACATTGGCTGGGGCCTTGGTATCATCACTGGACTCAGCTGGGCAAGAATCAGGCACCCAATTTGTCTCACTCATTTCTGCTAGATGACCACTGCCTGCTGCTTTACTGTGCTGACCAGGAGCTGTAGACATGCAGCTTATAATAGATTTATCCTCAACATTGGTAGGGTCAGACACACTATATGTGTCACCAGATGAGATACCTTCACCTGGGGATTTTCTTACTACATTTACACTAGCATGTGCTATCCCATTCCCTGACTTGCTTTGTACATCAGAATCTGGAATGGGGTTGTCATTCATAGAAGCAAAACCTGGTGACCTGCTTGACCCCATTCCTGCAAGTCCTCTGTTCATTTGCCCCATAGGGGTATGGCTGATTGTTCTACCTGGTGGTGTTGAGGCACCTAGACCTGCAAAACCCCTATTAATGGTGGATGATTTTGTATAGGGCCCAACAGAGGGAATTCTTCCTGGTGTCTGTACCCCTTGTGTATTAGTGCCAGGTACTCTGCTGGGCTCTGCTGATGCAGATGAAACACTGAAATCCAAGATTTTTTCTTCCACAGATTTTGAGTTGGATTCTCTAAAAGGGGGCCTCACTGGTGTCGACTTATTGGCTGGATGGATTTGTTGAGAAGACCCAGTGCTTCTGATTCGACCCCGACTAGGACTTTGGCCTGCTCTTGGTGATTTGGCTTTACGTGCTTCTCTCTCAGCAGCATTGAGTTTTCTTTGAGTCATGATGTCCTGAAGAACTTTATCCATTCTTGCAACTCGCTTTGGTGTCTTTGGAGCTGATCCTGTGGATAAAGGTGTAACAAAAAAAACTGGATATAATAGATTTTTAAAAATATAAAAAAATAAACCATGAATTTTTTTCATACGAAAAATGTTCTATTCCTTGTGATGGACAGAACATTTATTTGATATTGCTTTAAAGAAATAAACTTTCATCTTCGATGTCACAACACCCTGTCTCATCTTCTACTCTTAATAATTCAGTGTTTGTTAGCACCAAATTTTAATGACAGGAAAGTAATATATACCAGTTTATTCACTTAAACGTCAAAGATGAATGTTTCTGTTTACACTGATTTTTGAATCCTTTATACATGAGAACCCCAAATTCATTTTCTTATTATAAAAGTCTGCTGCTTAGTTTTACAAGCTACTGTATTTTAATAGAGTTGGAACATGCATAACTTTCCCTTGATACAATGTTATGTATATTTAATTTAATTGTTTGTTTGTTCGTTCTAATATTTTTTAATTCCATTACATGCTGTTGTAATGTAACTTTGTTTACTGGATTTGATATTGTCCAGAATTCAGTTCAATTCTGTTTGACCTGACTTTTTTTTATATTTTTGTTAAGCAACTAATAATAGAAACAATGTATCTAGTTTCTGACCTTGTTTCAGAGTCAGTGACAGTTTTGGTAAAACAACTTTTTTTTATTATTTTTTTAAAAATTCTTTCTCAGAGTAAGAATCATTAAGTTAAGTCAAGGCCATACCTGGAGTATGTGATATGAAACATGTTTATTGTTACAAACTTCTATTTTTTCCAGAAGACTGACCCTCATCCAGGATTCTGTTTTGCATCTTAAACTAGTGTATAACTGTTGTCTTGATAGAGATTTGTTCAGTTGGGCTCCAAACAACTGAGACGTTAAGTTGTTATTATTATATTGTGACCAGTTTGAGTTGAAATTTTATTTTATTGAATTTCAAGTGATTCTTTTCCCTGAAAATACATAAGTGCTCCTACAAAATTCTTGGACAAAGACATTCACTGGAATTTATATGGAATTCAAAACTGGAATAATATTTTCAGTGATTCAACAAGGAACTGATGACACAACAGTACTTTGCAGACTACAACAGACGTCATTGCCTTACATTTTGGATTTCATCGGGATTCGAACTCAGTTTCATTCAGGACTTTTTATTACTAGGACTTCTATTTTTAATTCCTGGATTATTTTTGGATCTGATTCGTAAAACTGTAAGTTCTTTTTTCTAATTTTTCACTTGGTATTCTAGGGAAATAAATTATTTAATTTTTACAAAGCTTGTTGTCTTGACTCTTTACTGTTACTTTTTGTAAGAGCCTAGACTTGTAATAACACTTATGGCATTGAAGTATATGGGATGCAATGAATATAAAGTCAATTTGATCAGCAATGCTTGTTTGCCTCTTTGTCCCTGTGGTCAAGGTGACAGTCACCAAAAATTTGTTTAGGGTTTTGGCTTTAGTATTTTGCATTTTCTAATATTTCCTAAAGCCCATCATGGATTTTCTTGCCTGTTTGGAATAGATGTATCAGGGGAACATGGATATTATAGTGTAAGTGAACATGACTGGCTATGAAATGAACAGAGATCCGGTCAAATGTAGAGATCTGAAACAACTTATACTGAGTCAACAGCCATGGTGGCATGTCATAAAAGGTGACTGATAGAGTCAAGAACCATGGTATCTCAGTGGTTAGTAAGCTAAAAACATGACTAAAGGGGGTCAGTTTACTGGTCATCATCATTGCCTACCATGGTGCATCGTTGGGCAAGGTACTTTGCTCCAATTGCTTTGGTACTAAATAACCTAACTGCCATGCCATAAAAAGCCAAAATCAGTACAAGTGCAGTCAATATAATTATTAATGCCATGCCATAAAAAGCCAAACCAGTACAAGTGCAGTCAATATAATTATTAATGCCATGCCATAAAAGCCAAACCAGTACAAGTGCAGTCAATATAATTATTAATGCCATGCCATAAAAGCCAAACCAGTACAAGTGCAGTCAATATAATCATTAATGGTTAAAAAAGAACCAAAACTATATAAATGATGAAACTGTTGGGAAGAATTATGAAAATATAATAACACATATCACCATTACAGCATCACATTATAGTTATACTAGAGATATCACAATTACAGTAACTTGGCTCGTTGCAACATCTTCAAAAAATCCTATATATGAATATATGAAAGAAAGATTTAAGGAGTTTTTCATTTCATCTGGTGATACAGTTTGTGTGCAAAGGCTGCTGAAAACGTATTTAACCTGAAAATCCATTTAAAAATGTTTTAATCAAAACCTGATGCTGGACTGACAAGACAGGCAGTCAGTATGGACTATTCTAGAAGTAAATGGGGTGGGGGTGGGGGTGAGGTGATGGTAATTTTTCAAAGACTGGCTTTTTATTAAATCCCTTCCCTTCACTTCCACAAGACCAAAGCCCCAGATCTTTTGATTACATAGTCTCCATTTTTGTGGACTTCCAAAATCAGCAAAATTTATGGAGCTGTGACAATGAAATACCAGCAAAAAGGGTTATATTATTTGTCTTTTGAGATTCATACAGAAGAAAAATAATGTATCCCCAAAACTATCTTAATAACACTTGTATGCTGGTTATTTCTTTATTCATGTAAGGTGAAAGAATTTTTTTTTAGAAAATTATGTTTCTCTGAAAATACTTACCCAATCAAATTAACATTTGAAAATTACTCTCAGCAACCTTCCAATCAATACCTGATGCAAGAGGAAATACATTTTTCTGTCTATGTATAATATAGACAAAGGAAAAGTAACTCTTACAGACTAACTCTCCTTGTTGCAGTGATGTGGCCACCCAGAACCTGGATTTACCAGTTTAAGCTTGAACAAAACCTACAACAGGATGTTTGGTTTTCTTGGAAAAGAGTGAGAGAGATTGACAGTAATGTGATTGTGCAAGTAATTTAGCAGAAACATAATTTACAATGAAATTCCATTTGTCCATCAAATATATTACCCAATCACATCAACATTAGGAAAATAGGTAAAAAGACGAAATAATTGAGCATCCAACCCTACCCATGTTACTCTGTTGTAGCACAATGATTGCTCTACTAAAATAATGAACTTCTCCTTATGGGAGGTAAGCACAACCAAACATTTTGTATTTATACATGTGCAGAGGTTCTTTAGGTGCAATCCTGGACCCAGCTATTGATTTACATATGAAAAAGTTTCCTAGTTGCAAAGTCATGCCCGGGACCAAGTTGTGCTGTAATGAACAGGGCTTGGTGACTGTCAATGCAGCTACCAAAGGTCTGAAAACATTCAGCTCTCTCCTTTGCAATGCCATGAAAAACAAAATAAAAACCTGAAAATGTAAATGGAGCATATCAACCAATTTATTCCACTATGTCTCGAATTGAGATATGTTTGAAAGTCAAGCTTATGGAAGTCGATCATGTTTTATTTGGGCGTGCCAAAGAAGGTACTCCCATACTATAACACAAAGATCAAGTGATTTTGCCTCCCCCTTGTTTGATGAGGTTGTTCATTATGACCAACTTGTACAACATTATCAGAACCAATATCCTTTGGATGCATTCCACCCAAGCATGGGAGGCATTGAGAATGGCCTGCATATCCAGGAGATGGATGTGAATGGACTTTTCCAGCATGTGTGTCCCCCTCCCCCCCCCAACCCAGCAAATTGATACCTAGACAGATTGTGATTTTGGGTCATATGGCTTCTGAAAATATTCCTGCCAGGAGGCCCCTCACCGTCTTTTGATTGAAGGAGAAAGTGTTTGGTTCTTGGTTGAATTTGTGGTTAGGTTTTGAAGTTTTAAACACCATTTTTCTGAACATGATTGGCTCTATGTAGCAGCTAGTGTATCAGGAAGTCGAAAAACCCTGGAAAACCACAGGAAAAACTGCTGATCACAGGAAGCTACTGGCAAGCTTTTTTATCACATACCTATTTTGGTCAAGCTGAGACTTGAACTCATGCAGAGAGAGGAGAGATATGTGAGTGACCTGAATAAGGCCAAAGTCTTAGTCCACTTGGCCACTTATTTGACCCCTTGGTCAAGATCACAATATGAGGTTCTAAATGACCTAAGATCAAGTACCACTGTGCCACAAGGGACATCTTCAGAGGGCACATGAAAATGTGGCTGGGATATGACTGGTTTGCAGCTGCACTGACATGGCAGCAGCTTAAGAACAACCTTATCCAAAGGAACATCCCATTGGATACATTACCAATACAGTCAATGTTTCTGGGAGGAAGACAAACCAGGTTTGTATGAGCTAGAAACTCCATACCTAGAAAATTAAAATGCTGAAATGGGACAAGATTTAAATTGCCCACATGGACTATCCACTATAAACCATAAATGATGTAGGGAAGGTTGCTTGTATCATAAACCAAAACTGAACCTACCAAATGCTTTTGTAGTATATTTTCCAGGTACACCATTGTCCCTGTTGAGAAAGATGTTTTGAAATGAGATATGGTGCATTACAAAATCTTGGTGAAGGCGCAAGGACTGAGACTGAGGTCAAATGGAATTGGTACAATGTAGCTGAAGCAAAGTTATGCTGTGTCAGCAAGTTTATGCTCATACGCATTAAACAGGTTGAAATTAATCGAGTATTCACTGTGCTGCACATACAGATGGATAGACCTTGCAGTCTCCATCTTAAATTTTGGGGAAGTAATAAGCTGATTGAATCTGCTCAAGCCTTTGACAGATTTCAATTTTCTGTTCATTTTTGTAACCAGAAAAATTCTTGAATAGAAACCCAGGGAGTCCTGTTTTCGGACTACCTCAACTGCCTATTTTACAGGCAAAAACTGTACTTCCTTCTGAAAAATATAGACCTTCAAGAGATTGCTCTGGTACCCATCATGCATGGGGATGATAAAAGTAGAGGGGCTGGAAGAAATAAGATCTGAAGCTCCTCTAAAACAACCTGGATGGTCCAATCATTTGTCAGGAACAGGCTGATCAAGGAATCTGGTAGCCACAGGAAGGTTCCCAGAGGGTGGGAGAGATGACAATTTGGCAGAAGGAGAAACCTTTGTTTGCTCTCCCTTCAAATGGCCTGCCTGTGGAGGTTAAGGACAGATGGCCACCTTCAACTTGCCTGGCTATGATAAGGTTGCCACTGATGCTGAGAATTATCCCTACTGTCTTTCTGACAATGATCATCCCTTCTTTGGTATGCACCCTGACAGGGTTACCAAGTGATATGGAGTTGCATGTGATATGGACTTGCATGAAGAGCCGAAGCAATAATTCTTATTCTACCTTTCTTCTCATCATCTCAGCTCAACCCCCAAACAGAAGGAAGAGACTGAAAGGAAGGGAGTGCAGAGCTGACATATGATGGGGTTTAAGAGAAAATCACAGGAATGCTTCTCTTCTTGTTTAGTAGAGGTTACAAGGGGGCCTTACTGAGAAGCCCTACTGACTATTAACCACATGGCATACTGATTCCCAGGCACTGTCACCTCCAGCTTTCACAGCAAGGCATAAGATCACAAGAGATGCCAGGTCAAGTCGGGAGGAAACCAACATGACATTCCTGAACTAATTAGATGTGGCAGTAAAACACTTGTCTGACCACTTTATAATAGCGGAGCATGTCTGTTGAGTGCAGTTAAAAATATCTTTGTCTAGGCCTGATACATTTAAATGATACAAAGTGGTATATGATCTGAACCAATGTGGTAAGGAGGTCATTAATTTTATCCAAAAGAGACACCTGTTAATTTTCTGCAATCTTTGATACCTGTGGTAAAATTCTGAACCATATATGTTCCTCACCTTCATCAACATCCATGACCTTGTTGTACTGATTGCTGGAGGGCATACCAAGAGAGGAACAATTCTATATATCTTTGATTGACATAGTAAAACTGAATTTTGTCCTTTCCACAGTTTAATTGGAATGTTCAGGCAAGTCTGTCTTTCCACTTGGTCAACAGGGGCATTGTCCTCCTTCTGGGCACTCTTCATCTAGTGGTATAATATTCCATATGGCAGGGGTACAATCTTCATCCAGGGGTATAATATTCCATATAGCAGGGGGGTACTATCTTCATCTACGGGTATAATATTCCATAAGGCAGTGGTACAATCTTCATCCATGGGTATAATATTCCATATGGCAGTGGTACAATCTTCATCCATGGGTATAATATTCCATATGGCAGGGGTACAATCTTCATCCAGGGGTATAATATTCCATATGGCAGGGGTACAATCTTCATCCAGGGGTATAATGTTCCATATAGCAGGGGGGTACTATCTTCATCTACGGGTATAATATTCCATAAGGCAGTGGTACAATCTTCATCCATGGGTATAATATTCCATATGGCAGGGGTACAATCTTCATCCAGGGGTATAATATTCCATATGGTAGGGGTACAATCTTCATCCAGGGACATAATATTCCATATGGCAGTAATGAATTGTAACCATGCGGAATGCCAGTCCAAAATGGTTGGTTGAACCTGACTGACCAGATCCAGATGATATGCCGGTTTGCTATGTACTGATATTATGCATATGGTTGGTCTGGCTGGTCAGGATGGTCTGATGGGCATATGACGCTGTCACTGAAGGAACTGTTGAGTGACATGCTATTCACCAGTCCAAGATAACTGATTCATGTCCACAGAAATTGTACACTGACTGTCTGGACAGCCAGACAGTTGGACCAGTTGTTTGGCAGCCAGGATGGTGTATGATGAACAATATCCAACTTGTGGGCTTTTTGAGTCATGCCCAGCATGAAGCATAGTTTGTCTTGGGAATGCCAGTTCGGTGTTATTGGTTAGGCCAGGTATCTCCAAATGTGATGCCAGTTCACCATGAAATGGCATCATGGATATGTCAGTCCGACTGATCAGAGGTTAGGTGGTTTGCTGGGCGTAAGTTGCAATTGCTGTAGGAACTGTCGATGACATGGAGCTTGATGTAGTATGAATATCTGATGGTGGAATTGCTTGTTATGGCTTCTGCTGGACCTGAAATGATTGTCACCATAGGCACTATTTTGGGTATCTTCATCAGGGATGTGGCTGCAGCTTAATGTCAGCCATAAAACTGATCAATGATTCCAAATTCGGATATAATGTATAATACTTTGTGTGCCATTTTCTATGGCCATTCAATTGCCTTCTCAAGCTTCTTATGACAAATCTCGTCAGTCCATACAGGACACACACTACATGGATATGGGAAAGAACACATTTTGCAGGCAAGACAAATTTCATGCTTGTCCTCCATGACTTTAATGTATCACCACTTCCTGCACTTGACTGACACATCTGTAATGGAAAAACAAAAAAAGTGCATACAATAATAAAATTGTTCAAATAGGCAAACTCGTATTAATTAGACGACATAAAATGTGTGAAACAAACCAAAATTTAACAGTGGTCAACACTTGAGTGTTACCGATCAATATCACATTGACAAAAGTAAAAAGGGGGCCCCGAGTGGCCGAGTGGTCTAAAGCGCTGACCGTTACGGATCACTGCCATCTCACCTCTGTCTGCGTGAGTTCGAGTCCAGGCTCAGCTAACGTGGGTACGTGAGAAAGCCTGCCAGTAGCTTCTCGTGGGTCGGTGGTTCTTCCCGGGATTTTCCAGGGTTCTTCCTCCACCATTAATACTGGCCGCCATGTATAGCCTATCTTGTGCTGAAAAATGGCGTTAAACCCTATAACAACAACAACAACAACAACAACAAAAGTAAAAAAACAGAAATTCATAAATATAAATAAATTCACTGGGAAAGATGCAAATGCTGTATACACCAGGCATATCAACCTTCTGACATCCTATACCACTAAAAAAATGCTGGAATATCAAAATTGACTATAAATTTCTATCAATTCTTTGGAGGCAATGTTAACAGTCGCAAGTGATAATTTCAATTGACAACATCCTGAATATGTGTGGCCACCTAGTGGAAAGGGAGTTAGTCTGTAAGAACTATTTCCCCTTGTCTATGATATACAGATGGCAATGATATTTTTTTTCATCTTTCACTGAGGGCTGGATTCAGAGGTGGCCGAGAGTAATCCTAACGTATTTGACAGAGGACCTCTCCTGATTCAATTTTCATTAAACTTAAATCTTCTGGAAACTGAAACAATTCTCTTGCCACAAATTTTCTTCCTTTAAAGGAATTCACAAAGCAAAACCACAACTGCCTCAAAATAAGAATTTTAATTTGGTCCCAAAAATTTATAAATTATTCACAGAATGTGAATTTAAAATTTAAAATGTGCCCCATTCTTTTTTACATGCAAGTGACATAATATTGTTTTCGACCCAAAGGTTCGATGTTACACTTTTAGCATATTAGTAGAATTTAAATTTGCATGCACTTCTCACAAAGTGACTGAAACAATGGCCCAAGATGAGAAAAGCAAGGATTACATTGGTCAGAAGATTCCCTACAGCCACTACTAACGGTTTCTTGACCACTTACCTGGCGTTCTTCTTGGGGTAAGTTTTGCTGTTGGCTCAGCAGTATCATCATCAAAGTCAAATTCTGTTGGCTGTAGTGGTCTACATCGAATGAAAAGAAATGAAAAAATGTCTTTGAAAAGATGCATATATTTAAGAATTTATCTGACTTGAACCATTCAAACATCTCTTCCAAACAAAACTTTTGCTGAGACTTTAAAAGTTGCATAATGCTTCAAAATTTTTCCAAGTATAGATATAAGAATGAGAAAAGTCCAAATGTACTGGTATGTAGTGAACATTATTTAATTTCTTCATGATTGCTGTACAAGAATCCATTGTACATGTAATTTCATTCTAAACTGTAATAAATGCAAATAAATTAACTGTATGACAAATCTGGGACTCTCTATGCTGGTACTACAAGTCAGAATGAAACCTACCAGCAAAGCATGCTCATTCAAAACACTGGTTCATTTAAAATTAAAACCAATGATAAAAAATTAACAGTTGTATAAAAACAGTCACCATATATACTTACTTACATGTATAAGTAAAATCCAACTGCAAATAACATAGATCCTGTCACCTGACCTGCCATTCTACTGATTACTCCTAACAAACTGCAGACACCCAGATCTGCCATTGCATTATGCAAATTCAGATATGGGACTGTGCTGTTTGCAGTTGGATTGGACTTGAAAGCAAGTAAATACAATATGTACACTTTTCACAATGCTCTATCTGCTTTGGTCAATGATGGAGGCAAGTTAGAAGATCTCAATACAACAAATGCTTGAGTAAACTGAAAAGTGACATCAAGCATTAGCATGATTTGGTTGACTTCAGGTAGATACAATAGTCGTGTCTAGGTAGACTTCAGTTAGATACAACTTATCATTAGTTTGACTTCAGTTACATAACAATGGTCGTGATTATGTTGACTTCAGTTAGATAAAATGGTCATGATTAGGTTGACTTAAGTTAGATACAATGGGTCATGATTAGGCTGACTTCAGTTAGATACAATGGGTTATGATTAGGCTGACTTCAGTTAGATACAATGGTCATGATTAGGCTGACTTCAGTTAGATACAATGGGTCATGATTAGGCTGACTTCAGTTAGATACAATGGGTTATGATTAGGCTGACTTTAGTTAGATACAATGGTCATGATTAGGCTGACTTCAGTTAGATACAATGGGTCATGATTAGGTCGACTTCAGTTAGATACAATGAGTTATGATTAGGCTGACTTCAGTTAGATACAATGGGTCATGATTAAGTCGACTTCAGTTAGATACAGTGGGTTATGATTAGGCTGACTTCAGTTAGATACACTGTCATGATTAGGTCGACTTCATTTAGATACAATGCTTGGTAAACTGAAAAGCATTAGCATCATTATACTGACTTCAGTTAGATGCAATGGTCATGATTAGGCTGACTTCAGTTAGATACAATGGGTTATGATTAGGCTGACTTCAGTTAGATACATTTTCATGATTAGGTCGACTTCATTTAGATACAATGCTTGGTAAACTGAAAAGCATTAGCATCATTATACTGACTTCAGTTAGATGCAATGGTCATGATTAGGCTGACTTCAGTTAGATGCAGTGGTCATGATTAGGCTGACTTCATTTAGATGCAATGGTCATGATTAGGCTGACTTCAGTTAGATGCAATGGTCATGATTAGGCTGACTTCAGTTAGTTGCAATGGTTATGATTAGGCTGGTTATAACTTGGAACATCTACCACAGATAAAGACAAAGTGAAAAATTTGGAAAAACAAAATTTTAGGGTTGTTCACTTGGGATTTTTCAAAATACAATTCTCTAGACCACTCACAAAAAAAAATCTATTTGAAGGGTGAATGAAAATATTACTATAAATAAATAGCTGAAGAGAAAACAAGTGAATAAGTGAAGTATAATGTTAATAACAAGAACAGAAAATTAAGTTTCCTTCACTATTACTAATATTTCCTTAATTATTACAAATAATAGCATTATCCTTCAAATGTATTTATATTAAATCTCACTAATGTCTGACAGCCAAATATTTTGTCAAAATGACTCTACTCCCCAACCAGAATAGGGCTAAGTGGTACAAAAAGGGGAAGAAGTGAATTTAGTGTGTTCAAAATTTGGAACACATAAAAGTCACTTAAAACAGCTTTTTTACCTGACCTCTGAGCTAAACAGTACAAAAACAAACAAAACAAATCAAAATTACAGCTGTTTCTCACTATAACCTGGTAATTGAGTTTAATATGCTGAATATGTCATATCCCAAAATTACTGTATAAAGTGAAAGATTGAAAACTTGGATTGTGTCAAGAGTGACCTGGGAAGTTGAACAAAAACCTGATGAAAGCAAACTAACAAAAGATCTTTGAGGGGACTGATACCCTAATGTCTAAAAAGAATTTCAAGGGACTTACGATAATACTGTTTCATCTTTGTAACTGCTCAGTGTTAAAACCATCTGGCTATCATAGTGAATGTATAATCAGCACTATTTCCTTTAGGGACCAATTTTAAATCATCAGAAGTCATCAAGTGAAAACCTTTTTGAATGTAAATCCAGAAGACATGCAAAACAGCATCAGTAAAATTTGGGCTGGTTTCCTCTCACTATTAACCCATGAGTATCCATCGCGAGCAAACACAAATAAACTAAAGCCTCATTGCACATAAACCATTGGATCCAAAAACAATAATACAACCGCACTAATTTATTTCTGAAGATAGCAATTTCAAATGCCACTACTTGATTATCAAAAATACATGGAAATGATTCAATAAAGCCAAAGCCATTACTGATATTCTTTGGCAATGACAAGATTATTATACCAGCTGCTGTGGAGTACATTTGGGAAAGCAGATAGGTACCGTTTTCATTTAGGACCAACTAGATGTCATAATAAGTTTTTCAGTGAAAACCCTATGTAATATGACCATTCATTCAGGAGTAGTAGCAATAACAAGGATTTCAAGATGGCCACTCAGACTCATTGTCAGCTATTTGTTTTATACCTTCACTTCCATGTGAATTTTATTTCTCTAATCTTCCTTATGACCTACCTTGCAAAAATAATTTGGTACACTCATTTTATCCAAATAGAAAAGATCACCTCATCTGACAGCTTCTTTTATCAAAGTGATTCTAGCATAAATTTTGCCAGTTAAATGCCAACACAGACAGCTTCTTATTAATTAGCTTAAATGTTTTGCTACAGAAAGACTGAAGTTGATCCTATGTATCATAAATTTACAAAAACGAAAAACAAAATATGAAGATGTATGACCTCATCGGATTGGCTGATAAAATTAGCAATTTATGGCAATAACATGTCCCTAAAACATCACCCCTACATTTCAATTGAAGAAATATGAAATAAACTTATTAAAGTTTACTGGCAATCAGTCTATAAATCTCCACTGAGGAATATTTTGCTTTTGATTACCATATATTCTCGACTACAAAACTTTATAAACAAATAGATCTTAATCTATCGTATAACATGCTGGCATATCAGGGTTTACGAAATCTGTTCTCTTGGTTGCTCTTAACAAACTGCAAAGTTCCAGATCTGGCCCAATTTGCAACGGCAGATCTGGGTCGATGTAGATCTGGGTCTATGCAGTTTGCAGTTGGACATGACTTATAAGCAAGTATAAGACGTAGATTTTGAACGTAGTTTTAAAACATTTTCAGTCATATCACTGCGATGTCTGCAGTGTGAAGGTTTATAGTGATGACTAGCAATGGGGCATCATGCCGCAGACACGTAGCATCATGTCCCACCCAGTCACATTATCCTGATACGAAGCCGACCAGTCTAACACTAACCTTGTAATGCTGAGCACCTAGCAAGGCAGCTGCAAGTACCATTTTCATAAATCTTTGGTATGACTCGGCTGGGGATTGAACCTGCTACCTACTGCATCCAAGGTGGATGCTCTAACCACTAGGCCAACAGAGCGGTCTATAAGCAAGTAAATATGGTATGTTACAAATGCATGAAATCCTACTCGCTTCTTCAGGCTTCATGTACAAATATATTTTGGTGAGAAGCTTGGAAACTGAGATATAACTGCAGACATAAATTAATTAACTGACAGAAATCATGATCAAAAGCATGAACAATACTATGCTGAAACTGTCTTACTTTTGTTTTTGCTTCTGGAAAAAAAAAAAGACAAGTTGATAATGTACTCATGATATGAAAGCATTCAACAGCAGAAAAGAGGGTATGGGCTGAAGATGTCAAATCAAGAAAAGTCAAAGTCAACTTTTCTCTTTCTGCATATTTTGGCAAATGACAGGTATTTGGGTGATGTATTTGCTAGAATTGCCTTTAAGTGCAGACACTGACCTAGTAAAAGCTGTAAGAATTTTGGTGACCCCTGACTGCAATAATACACCAATTTTTTTTGATACTATTGCAACCCCTAAATAAAGCATCCAAGAATTTACATGTCAACTGCTATGAAAAAAATTACTTGGTTTCCTCTTCCTTCTCTTGCTCCATTTCTACATCCTTTGGATTCTCCTCCTCTCCATTTTCTGACTCTGGAGGAAGACGTCCTGGACATTTCCAGTGGAGCTCCAGCACTTTGTTCTTTTGCAGCTTTTCAAATAAATCCAGGATGTCCTCTGGTGCTGGTTCCCATGTCCCCAGTGGCTGATGAGTCGGGTTGTACTTCTCATCATCACTGCAATCCACATACCAGTCATTGTTGTCCGCGATTACATTCATGCTTACATTGGTCAGTTTTACACTGTAAAAGACAAATTGTTGGTTCACTGCTTTAAAGCAATAATAAAATAAATCTAATATATAATTTTTATTTAATAAGATTAGATAAACTGAATACATGCAGAACATGCATAATTACACACAAAAACAAACTCAATGAATAAAGAAATGACAAATATACAAGACTCGTACAATCAAATATACTTAACACCTTTAAGGAAGATTGCTCAGACATTAACTGGATGGCACATTATGTGATGGTATATTTGGGTCTATGAAGTTTGCAGATGGATCTGACTTGAGAACAAATATATATTTTAACTTTTGCTCCTTCCATCTAGCTGTCCATAACGTTGTACATCCGTCTCAAATCCATTGCAGCACGTTATAAAAACACTTATTGATCCATCTAGTTCAGGAGCATCTAACATACAGCCTACCAGACTCATTAGTCCACACTGCAGACCAGGTCTCTCTTTTGTATTACTGTATGCTTATCATAGTTCCTGATACATATCGCCCCAGTGAAGTACATTTATATCAAATCTGGCCCGCCATAGCAAACGAGATTGACACACCTGACCTAGCTGTACACTAAGTTGTGTATCCATCTCAAATCCATTCTAACATCTGATCCATCTAGCTGTCCATAAAGTTGCAGATCTATCTCCAATCCATTAGGAACAAAATGCATGTCAACTGGGTCATTGGGCAAGGTTTTGTTGAAACCAGTCAAGTGTATTACATGTAAATGCGAATTATGCAATATGAGCCTATTCAGGTTTTGCATATTATATAAAAATGCCAATTATGCAATACAAATCTATTCAGGTATTGTTGAAACCATTAACAGGTGTCTTACTTGTCTACTAAATTCTAACCTAATCCTATTAAATGATCTCTGTTTGATAGCTTGCACACGTCATGGTTGATACTTGCTTAGTGTAAATGGATGATATAAATAAGAATTTAAACCACAAAAAATTTTGCATATTGAAGTCTCAGCTCTTGGAATTGTTATTTATACAAAATGAAAAGCTCACATACTTTTACACCGATTTCAGTGTCCTGGAGAGCCATGTATCTGAACCCCTGTAAGTACCATGTTTTATTTATAACACAGGGCTTGCAAAATTCAGTTTCATAATGCATGAGGAATTTTAATGGGTTGAACAGAAGATGGCACAAACACAGCCCAAGGGATCTGCAAACAAGTCTTCTTAAGACAACAGTATCAGTGTATAGGAACTTGCATACCCTGCACTTGACAAGATACAAGAAAAGCTTGTGGAACAAATGGGCAGTTGTTACACAACTCATCAAGTAAATTAGTGTCATTATTGTCAAAACAGACCTCTCACACATGCAACTAGCCTGATGTACCACCCCCAAGCACTGATTTCATTACTGATCATAACAAATGGCTAGTCAGAAAAGGCTGTTTTCTCTGATTCAAAAAATAATCTAGAATTAGAACAATGTGTTTTAATATTTATATCATTCTTAATAAGCAACTGTAACAACTGTAAACATGTGGAAGTATAAGCAAGGTACTGTACATAGCTGCCAGTGAATTAACTGACAAAATGCTGGAAAACAAACACAAATGGCTTAAGTTTGACACTGGAAATGCAAAGCTGTTGTGTACTTTAAGTTTCTTACCTAGCTATGGAGATGTTCATAACTTGAAGCTGGAGACTGTCCACCTGAAGTATAACCAGTAACTTGCATACATTCTGGAACTAATGGACCTCATTATGACTCTACCATGCACTCTGCTGAATGGGGGTTCATTGAAATGAAAATGCTATTGAATGAGTTGACTCATTGAAATGACTCAGACTGAATGCTACTGAATTGACTCAGATTGAATGAGTTTGCTAGGATCAGCTACATTATCATATCTAATGATGGCTTATAATCATATCTAATGGTTCATATCAAATCACGGTTTATAATCCAAGAGATGCCATCTGGGTGTGACATGCTGCTAGACCCAAAGACAAGATAGGCTATATGTGGCAGCTAGTATAAATTGTAGAGGAAGAACCCAGGAAAACCCCAAATAAGAACTACTGACCCATGGGTATCTACTGGCAAGCTTTCTCATATACCCACATTTGCCAAGCCTGAGCCTTGAACCTATGCAGATAGAGGTGAAATGGCAGTGATTGGTAATGGGGAGCACTTTAGTTCAATCAGCCAAAATACATAATCAGCTGATCTGTCACTATGATCATTGGTGCTCTCTTGTTCAATGTTATACTGTTTGATATTTATATTCTTATTCATGAATGCATAATTTATATTACATAATAAAAGGTTGAAAATTGTATCGCATATTCTACCTACCATTAATCATGATATCTGGACAATATATATATATATATCTAACAAAATTCATCTGAACATAATATCCACTTTCTGTACACAGAATTACTTCCTTTGTAATTCATGATGATCATTTCACTTTTTCACACTACACAGGTACTGGGAGTTATTCCATATGCCCATTAATATTATTATCATTATGCAAGCATCATTATAAAAGAAGCATATTATTATTCCAATTCAAACATCATTAATCAAGTACTACACTATATCCCTCATAAGATGTATCTGAGCCATAACACAGGGGTTCATATTATTTATTACAATTTACGTATAAATCATATGTACTATATAACAGCATTATACAGTACATATACGATTTATAGGTATATTGTAAGCAATAATACAAGCTCCTGTGGGCCAAAACATCATCACAAGGACCAAAGGTAATGTTTGCACTGAATCTCCTCAAGCCAAACTGGTTTTGAGCCGAAATGACTTGGAGCCCACTATGGCTACCTTAGAATTTCTTTTATCAGTATTCACTCCAGCCGACCCCAAAGCATAATCAATTTTTGTATGGTTGCATTGATGACACTGTTACCAATTATATACAAATCGCTCAGTAACTTGTTTGGTTAGTTACATATTGATCTAGGCCCTAGTCTAGACTGGTTGTAGACAGAATGGTGCCAGACAAAATGGCGACTAGAGACAATGGCAATATTCTTCATACCCGTGACACAATGGCAATTTAATTATTGGGTCATGGGACAAAATGGCAATTAACGTATTTTAATATTGGTGATTAAAGTTATGGAAAATAATGTGTACTAAATTTTTTGAACTTATATAATTTACAATTATGCATTGAATTTTTATTTGATAAAATTATGAACGATGCTTTAACTGATGATACTGTTCCCTCTATTTTTGTCTCATTAATGTGTGTAATGCAAATGTATTATGTAATGAAAACTATACAATTAACCCTAAGGCCACTGTAAGCAAATACAATGCTATATGCGAGTAAATGGTCAGAAATTTATATACAAACGTAATGACAACACCAGTGTTTCTTTCTGTGTGAAAGAAAAACTACCATCAACACCTCATCTATGATAAGTATGTTAGGTGTCACTTCTCTAATCTGCATATTTTGTACTTTGGCTAAAATTCAGATACCACAACATATGTAAAGACAAGAGTGGTGTTTCCTTCATCAATGTAGAACTTGTTTGATACAAAAACAAGAGTTTTAGAACTGCCAAAACTGGACAGTCAAAATTAACACAAATCATATTTATTTTGCACAGTGTTCATTACTTTAGATTGTGTGAGATGTAGCATCTTTCCTTTAAATACTTTGGTTTTAATTTCTCTTTTATTTCTGTTTTGTTAATGGATTTATCTACATTTTGGGGGAAAAAATCTGTGGAGAGTAGGTAGCCATGGAAACCATGCCATCAAATAAAGGCGACCGAAAATAAAATCGAGATGGATTCATCTATACCGAAGAAAAACAAAATGAACGATGGCATTCGGATTACTTATGGTTTCGTGCACTTTATTTTCTATAAACATTTCAATCTGAAATTTCTATATCGCCATTTATCCTATGGCCCAATAATCTCATCGCCATTCTGTCCGGGGTATGAAGAATATCGCCATTGTGTCCGGTCGCCATTCTGTACGTCTACTGGTTAGAGACCAATTCTCGCCGCGTACCAATTGTCGCCATATTAATAATAACTCGCGACCGGACGCAAAGTTTTGGTTCCTGTTTATAAAATAAAAAGAGTGATTATAGCTGACAAGCCCGATCGAAAATAAGCATCAGGTAATTATTATTAACAGAGTTATTATTATTATGGCGAGAATTGGTACACGGCGAGAATTGGTCTCTAACCAGTATCTCTAACGCTACCTATGCAATCCATTATTGGTAATGCAAGCGGTTCGAATTAGTTTATCTTATATTATACGGCCTATACACACAGCGTGATGACCAAAGCGTGAACATGAATATAAACCTACTTCCTGTTCATTCTGTTCTTCACTGAAGACTTCAGCCAACTATCCCGTATCTACAGCTTCAAGTTACAGTTCCCTCGAAAATAGGTTTTACTTAAGAACAACAAAGTATTTCAAATATGCATAACCACTTAAACTAGTATCTTATCTGGCATAAATGAAGTCATTAGTATATGCAGAACATCGATGTTTTTAACTACCTCTTACGGAAACTCGACGTTCTTAAGGAAAAACTACATGTTAGCTAAATTTCCCGCACATTTGGATGAAGACAAAGACGTTCCAAAAGTATCTAGACTGGTTTGTATAATCTTTGCACCATCGCTTCCAATTGATGCAAAAAACACAAAAACTTCTGAACATCGAATTTCATGTTTCATTTATCAATATAAAACAATAATTTAGGCAAAACATGGGTAAAGTCCTTAAAATTAAATGTCAACTGTTTCTTTTTTTAATTATATAAGATCTCAGGTCAAACAGGTTGACAGAGCAGTGTGTGTGGGGTACGGTGGGGTAGGGGTGGTATATATTTCCATGTCTTGCCAGTAACTTAAAACATTATCTAAAATTTGTTTCAAGGACACAGTGAAGTAAGGAAACTATTATAGTTGGAGCATATATACATATCGAAGGCTTAGACCATCCGGGTCAGACAAAGTCATGCAAAGTTAGAGAAGGGGTGTGTGTGTGTGTGTGTGTGTGTGTGTGTGTGTGTGTGCTTATTTTTTATATTATACAATAGTAAACTTTAGGCCCTTTTGGCCACTGATACGTCACAGCTTCTATTCCCCATAATCTGGCAAGCGTGCTGCATACTATATGTAAGCCCCGGTTGATTGGCATTAATAATCCACGAAAGTGACCAGTCATGGTGGATAGAGGCATATGAAGTATATCAGAGCCCAAAAGGAGCAAAAGTTAGCGAACCTGGGAAGATTAGCACCACTCACACTATCCTACAACCCATGGATCATCAAAACGCATACACCTTAATGAGTCTGTATACGGAATCATTATGCATCAGTGACAGGCAGCCAGTCTGGTTCAGTCAATACTTGCCCAGGCTATATAAATCTTGCTGTGTGATTACAACTGAGGCAGGTTTTATCAAAATGGTCGATCTTGTGTGCGTTTAAATTCAAAGAAAGATACGCTATTTTGATTTAATCTGCATGTAGTTATAACAGATTGCGCTAATATATATATA
>JAECUM010057319.1:0-23012 GCA_016617855.1 Megalonaias nervosa
TAATGATAATAATAATAGTCTGAAGGAGATAATAAACGTATCTTCTTTACCTCCATCACTACAGCTGTAATACTTTATTTGTGGTTACTTGAACCTTGGAAGTCTGAACTTTCGCCACAATCAGGGATCTAGATTAGTTCGTGAACTAGCTCAACGGAATTCGGTTCCTAACCCGTCCGTGATTACCACCTGATTGTGTTTGTCACTAAAGGATTTGGAGTTTGTATTTTCAAATGAAACTTAACTTCATTATGTATATTTTAGTTTCCTAGTAATGTCCGCTTTTAAGGGTCCTTTCTCGTTTAAAGCCGGCGAGTGGTTATAATTCTGAATATATCTAAAGCGGCGATTAATCCTTATATCGTTTGCCTGAAAGGTGTTAAGACATTTTAATATTTATTTTAGTGTTCAGTATATCGACACAATGTATAAGTTGCACAAAGGTCTTTCACCAGGCTTGTTTGAATTAGTCGTTGAGAATGTTGGGCTCATCAAGCAATATATATTGCTGTTTTTATATTGTGTTGGTGAGGTGTGGATAAATCAGCGGTTGGATACAAAACAAAGAAAGAGGTTAATAGAGGCTAAATTAAATGAAACATAAGATTTTAAAACTGGAAAAAAAAAATTGCTGAACAAGATTGTATAGTCTTTCGAACAATCGCTTAACATGCACATTCGAAATTCCTTGATGACGATTATTGTTATTATTATTATTATTATTATTATTATTATTATTATTATTATTATTATTATACCCATTATTATTATTATTATTATTATTATTATTACTATTATTATTATACCCATTATTATTATTATTAAACCCATGTACAACAATTTCGCGAATGATATTAATGAGATACGACAACAGCTGGTACAATTGTTCTCGCACTCCATCCTGTTAACTTACATTCATATCCATGACCGTTTTTATCTGAGACAGGCAGACACCATGCCAAATCAAAAGACCTTTCTCAAAAACTTATTTGTATCGAAATGCTCACATTTGCTAGCGTCAAAAAATAATACTTTTTTTCAGAAACGATATATCCTGACTTTTTGCTCACAATGAGAATCGTTTCCAGTGAAATAAAGATATACAATTTTAGCGCCTTTCAATAAGATAATTACCACCCTTTCTAAAGTTTCGCTGTCATCAGTTATTTTAATCGTGCGGCTGCCTTTACCGTCATTAAGTATTTGCTCCAAAGATCTATGCAACATTTTCTGTTTGGATCAAAATGTTGCAAGTCACATGTCCTGTTAATTCTATAGATCTATGTCTATATACGGCCGATATATCAATACTCACATAAATGCACCATATATCGAACATAATGAGGAAGGTCAGATTTTTTTTAAATCAAGGCGTCTGCCAAAAATAACATATAAGGTCCAGAAAGATAAACCGACACCTCTAACATGTCGGTTACCCCATCACCTTCATCCCTCTTGACGTTTTGTGTCAAATTTCCAAGACATCCGTGTTGGTCCTCAGCCTGGGGGTAAAACAAAACGGTCAGGTGATATGTCCCTCAACCAAAGATTTTATCCAGACCAATGTGATATCGTTTTACTGGATCGTGTAAATGTATCGTGATAAATCCGTACTGGGTTTTCTGAGTATTAGCGAAGAAGTTGTTTTAAACATAATCATGTCCATGTCACCCGAGCACCAAGTCTGGTGGATTTTTCAGAGTGTGAGTATCAACGCCATTGAAGACAAGCAAAATATTGAAAATATCTAATTTAAGGATCTGAACGTTTTATTGTGTCACGTAGATCATGTCCTCATTATTATATCTACCTCGTGAAAATATTCTTTCTGGCTGTGTTTGTTTATCCGAAATAACATCGTCATACAAAACAAGGTTGCTAATTCTATCATCAATCTCTGATAAATTCAATGAAGTCACCGTTTTCCAGAACGTTTGCATTTTTATTGAATTTCTTAAGAACATTATGGCATCGTTGATCATCTGCGGATGGTGCCATTAAATCAAATCTGCCTTATTTGAGCCATCTCATTATCAGGTTGAGTAGCAATTAAGTTTTACCAGACCCAGATGGGCCAATGATAATGGCACGAATATAGTTTGGCAATACCAGATGATGTTTAACTGGCTCCTGCATTCGAGTTGCTGAGAAGTCAATCACATTGATGTTGTGCAAATATGATAAGTGCATGAATTTATATTGTGTTCGATGCAAAAATATTCAATGATACTAGTGGATAAAAAACAACCACGACGAAGAATCGCCAACGTGCACTTGCATGTAGTTGCGTGAAATTTGGTACAAAAAATACAAAGTTGTGATGTATTGCGAGACGTCCAGCGGTGGTGATACATTACGGCACTCGGAAAGTTACCAGGAACTCCATGGGCTAAGTATCCCTTTGAGACACAGGTTCCAGAATATAATTATCATGGTCCTGGAACTCGAATTGATATTAGAGGCGATGAAAACAAAATCATCCGAGACCAGGAAAATATCCAGTGGGTGCGATTGATCAAGCGTGCCATACTCATTACATATGTGTTTGATGTCCCCTATAAAAAGCAAGATATACAGTAACGACATATCGCAGATGTCAAGTTGATTCACACGTTGAAGTCTGTAAAAAAAAAAAAAAAAAAAAAAATCTGTAAGAGAATCGCTCAGAATGCCTCAGATTGGGCAGCCAGACAAGAAAATATGTCAAATTTATCTACCGCCACATAGAGGATTCAATACGAACGTTTTTTTGTGAGCACTCGCAACGAAGTTCATCAGGCAGATATTTCGTTTTACCCCTTTACACTATCACTGGGAAAGGTAACGTCAAAAATCACACATAAATACGCGTTACCATAATCAGCTAACTGTGACGGCGACAGTTGATATAGGTTGATCCTGGCAAAGAATGTCATGGTGCAGTAACAACGCTGATGTAGCAACATAAGGTTAAAATCAGACAAGGACACACTGCAATTCATATCGATATGGCAATTGTATAAACTATTTTGTGTAGTTGAGACATTTTTGAAACTCTCGATACTGTTAACTACGCTAGATTCAATTATTCTACATCATCATCGACAATCCAAATAGTAGTATCATCAATTGTTAGGTCTTGTGATGAATGAGTGGTTATTGCATATCCTAGAGTCCATTCCCCAATTTCTCAACAGCAACCACAGGGACAACAACACTATCATTAAGAACGAATTTTTGTTTATTCACGCATCCCGGAATCGCAACGTCAATATTTTGTCGACGGTGTCTTCTGGGTGATAGCATAATGGGACTGGTAGATCTCGAAATGTTTCTTGTGAAGAGAATATAATTTATTGTGAAGTGAATCACAAGCTATTTTCATGGATGCAACTATTAGGTTTATAGGGTGCCATAAGTTCCAGAAATCATCAATAGTAGTCTCTGGACTTACCTCACGCATCATCCAGCATTGAGTTTGGTTGGATTTAAGTCTCATCCTTGCTTTTAGTTTCTTCAGCGATTCATCAGTAACCCTGTGGATCTCTAACATTTTGTCTTAATAGTCTACATATTCCTTCAACCAACAATGTAGTGATTCTCAGAAAAAAGGTGGTGGTTGACCATGATCTCAGCAAATGATAATCGCTGTTGATTTCGTCGATAACCAGTCAAGAAACATTCTTACGTGTCTTTGGACACCGTGCATATCTCATCCCAGCTGATGATCTTATGAATATAGTTCTTACCCATTCTTTCTGGAATCGATGAATCACCTCGCGATCTAAAGAAACTGAGAAAAGTATGAGACTTAACACCTGTCTCTTTCATTTCCCTGGAACGTCGCTGATTTGGCGTTAGCACTACCATGTTTGAATCCCTAAACAATTTTAACCATTAAGATAAACGTTTTATGTCGCGACATGGGATCATATACATATGGTGCCAATGACGGTTGAGACAATGATCCATTTTTTGCAAAACCAAGGATGAGGTTATAATTTGCTGATTCAGAATAATTACATAACAACTCATTTTCATTCGCCATTGTTCCCTTGGAGCTTCGCCTACACTTATCGGACATTAATCTAGCAGCCCTATGTTTGACTTGCTGGTATAAAATGAATCTGTGGCGACTCTGACAGCGCCCTTAGGAAATCGGTTGGTCATTGATAGAAGGTTTATAGAGACATAACCGAACATTGAAGGAGTAAACTGCCGCGAATCACCATGATAGTAGCTGATACTAGTGCCCAATTTAGTTCCATTTGGTAATTTCATTCTCCAGCAAATACTGAATTTCCTTTTTCAAGTATTCCTGTTTGAGAGGGTTCATCCTGTATGGGTGTTGTTTCACAGATTTTGAATTTACAATTTCAACGTCATGAAAAAAATTGTTTGTATTCGTAAGAACATCTGGAAACAAGTCATCATATTCAAATAATAACTGTTTAAGTTAATTCTCTACTTGTTGATCCAAATGCGAAAGTTTCTGGTCCAGATTATTCATGATATCCGAATTCCGAAGATCTGTTGCTCTAAAATCAGTAGAGACCGATTTAATTTCTTCACTGGAAACCCGGGTGAGTGGGACAGGTACAACTAAAGTAATTGCATGATTTACCTGGCTATCTCTCTGAACGTACTCCTTTAACGTGTTAATGTGGTAAAGTTGCTTTTGTTTTCGCCCCAAGACTATTTATGATGTAATTTAAATCATTTCCTTTCTTTTCTATCATGTATGGACCATACTATTTGGCCTGAAGAGGGTTTTGTGGAATGGGCAAGAGAGCTAGAATTCTGTCACCAGGCTGAAAACTCCTATCCCTTGAGTTTTTATCATATCTTGATTTCAGTCTGGACCGAGTAGAGTGCAGGTTTGCTCTTTTGACCTCGCAAGCCTTTGACAACTTGTACTTAAAATCAGAAACATAATCAAGAAGATTGAGCTCAATATCTTCATTAGAAAGCTGTTTCTCTTTCAACAACTTCAATGGTCCACGCACATTATGTCCGAAAACTAATTCAAAGGGACTGAATCCTAAAGATTCTTAAACTGACCACTTAACAGCAAACAAAAGTAAATGAATGCCCTCATCCCAATCATTACCCGTATCAAAACAATATGAACGAATCATATTTTTCTAAAGCTCCTTGGCTCTCAGGGTGATAGGCAGAATATTTAAATTGCTGAATGCCTAAATCGTGCATAGCTTTGCTGGAATAATCCAGACATTAAATTTGACCCTTGATCCGATTTTACAGATTTGGGAAGGCCAAATTGAGTAAAATCCTTGGTCAAAGCTTTTACTATACTTTTAGTTTTAACATTCCTCAAAGGAATTGCCTCTGAGAATCTTGTTGATTCACCAATAATGGTCAACAAGTATTGGTTGCCTGACTTGGTCCTAGGTAAGTTACCAACACAATATACCACTATTTTGCTTAATGATTCGTCAAATGCAGGAATAGGTTGCAGATGAGCCTTAGGTATCTTTGGATGGGGTTTTCCTACCATTTGACAAGTATGACAATATCTACAGATTTTACAAACATCCCTTTTGATTTTTGGCCAATAGAAGTGAGTCAAGATCTTGTGATAAGTTGTATTAATCCCTAAGTGACCAGCCAGAGGAGTTTCATGGGCCAGACTAAGTGTTTCCTATGTGTAAGATTTTGGAACTACAATTTGATAGTTCACTGACCATTCATCACCGGCAGGTAAATTGGGAGGTTTTTATTTTCTCATAAGAATTCCATTTATAATGAAATAACAAACAGGTACGTCAGTAGCTTCAGTTTCACAAATGGCCCTCTGAAACAAAAAGGAAATGTCAGGATATTTTTCCTGTTCGACGACAAATGCTTGTCGTGTATCACCCTGATTAGAAAACAGAGAATGCGTAGTCAAAAGAGGATCACTGTGGTCAATACCATTTGATTGATCCAAATTAGAAGTGAAAGTGACCCCATCAAAAGCCTGACCAACACATGTGTCAGCTAAAGGAATACTTTCCTTATCAAAATCATTCTCAAGAGCATATTTTGCCATAGCTCTAGTAACTGTACAAGCTGGGTATAAGTCAGGGAATTCTTTTTCAATAGGATCAACTTTCTGATCTAAGCAAGGCTTGTCAGTTACAAGTGGATTAACCACAACCTTGTCTCCAGCTAGGTGGATGCCTAGTAACAAATGAATGCCCTGAACGTGTACAGAAGTCACTATTCCTACTGTCACAGGTTCTGAAACTAAGTCTGATGACAGATTTACAGAATGGAAAGGAACATTAACAAAGCCGCATTCTACTCCCTGAATAAGAACGCTCTCATTAGAAGAAGACTTCTCAAAATAAGGCAAAGTACCTCATAATAAAAGAATCCGAGAAACTCCTGTGTCACTTTAAATTTTAATAGGGATAGGATTAGTCAAATCACACAAGAGTGATATACAACCCTTCTACATGAATGGTTCATAATTCTCAATAATAAAATCATATTGGGGTTTACTAGACCAAATGTATTGCTTTCGATACATGACCGTGACTTTGACCTCGTAGAAATAGGTCTGTCTTGATTCCGATGTTTATATTTCAATTTGAAGCAATCAAAAATGACGTGTCCTTTCTTTTTGCAATTGGTACACGTAGGAAGAGACAAGGATATGTAATCAAGCATATCAGAGGCTTGATTTTTAAAAGTTGTGCCAGACTGAGTTTTAGAAGGAATCGTATTAGGCTGAAATACCTTTTTAACAGTAGACTGCTGAGAGAGAGACTTGCCTACAACAGGAACTTTATGAGTTAAGAAATACTCAGCAGCTGCAAGAACAGCATTTTCCAAGGTTTTGATCTTTTGCTCTTCAAGATGAGTCTTAATGTCACTAGAAACACAGTTCTTGAACTCTTCAAGTAATACAAGTTGTTTGCGATTTTTATAATTTTGTTCAACTTTCTTTGCTATGCACCATCTATCAAATAACCGCTCTTTTTCTCTTGCAAATTAAACATAAGTTTGTCCAACTTCCTTTTTTATAGATTCTGAATTTTTGCCGCTAAGCCTCGGGAATTAACTCATAACCCTTTAAGATGCATTCCATAACCAGAACATAGTATTTTGCTGTACTGAGAGGGATGCAAAGATATTTCGGGTTCTGCCAAAATGTACACACTGTAATAATTGACTCCAATGCTCTCTTGGCCATTTTTAATTTTCAGCAACATTTTTTCAAAATAACAAGATCATTTGTCTACTTCTTTTTCGCTAAAAGGGTTACTAGCCTAAAATGCGTTGTAATGTCAAAATTTGAAATGGTATGTGAAGTGGAAACATGCCCTTCCACTTGAAAGCTCCATTTCTTTCATACTAATTTGAAATTCCCTTTCAGCCTTCTCTCTTTTCAATTGCATCTGCCTCTCTCTCCTCTTTCTCAAATTGTAACTGCGTTTGTTTCCCTCTCTCTCCTTTTTTTTTCAAATAACATTTGTTTTACTTTCACTCTTTCCTGTCTGTCTGTCTCTCTCTCCTCTTTCTCAAATTGTAACTGTTTTTCTTTCTCTCTTTCCTGTCTTTCTCTCTCTCTCTCCTCTTTCTCAAATTGCAAGTGCAATTGTTTCTCTTCTTTCTGTAAATGCAATAGTTATTTTTCTTTCTCCAAGTGCAGCTGCATTTGCATGTGTTTCTCCTCTTTATCTTTCTGAAGATCCACCTTCCTTAACTTTAATTCCATCCTTTATTTCCAATTTAATTCCTTTACTTGTATGCCAGAGTCTGATACAGACGTACTGACTGAAACCAAAACACTTTTATCCAAAATATTTTTTCAGAAAGATCGTATTTTCTGGCAATTTCAAGCAATTTATCTTTTTCTTCAAGCTATGAAATTGTTCCTAAGTAGGATTTGTAAAATTGTTTCCACTTTTGAAGACATTGTGAAAAAGCTCGCTGATTCCACTAAAATTTCAAACAAAATGTGAAATACTACTTGGGATTTAAATATTCTGGAAACAAGGGGGATTTAAATTTCAAAAAACAATTTTCTGAAATATTTTAGCCAAAATTCAAATATTCCGGACTAGCCCCCAATTTTCTTTGTTAAGTATCTGGACTTGAACAAAGTATCAAACAAAAGAGTAAAGTCAACAAGCTTTGCAAATTTAACATAATAATTTATTTCCCTAGAAAACAAGGAACATATATGAAAAAGGACTTACGGTTTGCAAAGCTAATCTAAATGTAATCCTAGAATTTAAAAATATAAGTCCTATCAATAAAGTGTTCTAAATGAATCACAGTTCAAATCCCGATGAAGTCCCGAGATGGAAGGCTATGACGTCTTCTATAATCTATTTTGTGTTGACGTGTCAACAGTTTCTTTTTGAATCGAAGAATAATTATAATCCGACTTTTGTTACGTATATGTAATTAAATTATTTGCGTTAGTTTACATTTCTTTTATTTATTTTTGTTTCATTACATTTTATTGCATTGATAATTTTCTTTATTGGATTTCACATTTTTCCCAGTAAATTCAGTTCTGTTCTTTTAGCCTGAGTATTGCTTAATTTTATTTTTAGCTGACCTTGGTTCACAGTTTTGTAAACACAGAGTGAAAATGATTGGTCATTACCAAGGTCATGTTCAGCCCACGTGTTGACTCTGTGGTAAACAGTTTTTTTTTTTTTTTAAATTCATATCCAGTGTGAGAATATTTGATTCTTAGATACAGCTATTGTAGCCTACGTGCTAATTGACATGTTGCTTTACTGCGTTGTTCGAATTGGATAACCACGTGGGCCATCATGTGATCTAAATTCGTGGGTTAAAACAGATACCTTGTAGCGATTTAGTCTGTCGTATTCTGCACCTTTAGAGCTCAAGGTGTTTTTTGTTAATATTGATGCCAGTTGATTTAAAATTCTTCAATTTTTTGATTTAATAAATTATTCACTCTAGAAAACATACAAGTGCTCTTCTTCATTGAAATTCTTTGACAAAGACCTTTAGTAGAAATTTATTCTGGAATTCTAAACTGGAACATTATAATTTGTGATTCAACGAAGAACTGTTGACATCAGTATAACGACGTCATCTGACATCATCGTCCTCCATCTTGGAACTTCGTCGGGATTCGAACTTCGATTCATTTAGAACATTTTAGTGATAGGACTTATATTTTTAAATTCCAGGATTAATTTTTGGTTTATATTCACAAACTGTAAGACCTTTTTCCATATTTGTAGCTCGTATTTTACGGGAATAAAATATTTTGTTAAATTTACAAAGCTTGTTGGCTTCTTTCTTTTCTTTGTTACTTTGTACGAGCCTTAGTCACGTAACACTTTAGAATTCCGAATAATTACCAATAAATCTCTTTGTCCAAGAATTCGAATTAACAATGGTTAAGACTCCAGGAAAAATACATTATTTATATAAAAACTCAATTCAGATTTGGCAACAACAGACAACACCTCTGAACTCTGATGGCGTGAAATTACGACTGAATTAAATCATTATAAAACGCTAGTTTTAAATCCACCTCTAGATCATGTGACGGGGTTACGTGGTCACTTAATTCGAATGGCGCAGGAAGACCACAAGCCAAGTATCACGTCCGGAATGAACGAACGAATCTTACTAATAATGAAATTTTGTTATAAAAAAAAAACCTTGTTTACAACAGAGCTGACAACATAAACCAATATGACGTTGATTACGACCAATGATTTTCACTCTGTGTTTACCAATTTTGAATCAAGGTCACAGCTAGGTCAGCTAATAATACAATGTTGCAATCATGACTTATTTACTGTGAGAATAAGAAAACAGTCAGAACTGAACTGAATTTATTAAAAAAAAAATTCAAATACCCCATACAAAACTATTATTACAGTAACATGTGATGCAATAAAATAAAATAAAAAGAAATTGAAACGAACAAACAAGTAATTAAATTACATATACTTAACAATATATATGTATAGAAAAAATCATCTATATTGGTCCAAGAACCGTTTCAAAGACTAATTATTTTGCATACAAAATTCCCATTGTCACAGAGAGCATCGCACTTATCAATTATTCTTATTGATCTTGACGTCATTTTACAGTATCGTGTAGTGCACTGTTTATTGTCCTGGCTTTTCTGCTCCGATACAATAATTTATGTTAGTTCCTCTGGTTGAAATTTATGTTAGTTTCTATGGTAGCAATTTCACAAAAATTAAGGAAATATTTTAACAAGTGAGAAATAGAACGATAAGTTCCTAACAGCTAAGTCGATCTAGTATCACGAATATCAAGGTCCACAATGTTGGGGTTTCTATTAATTTTGCCGTGATTCCCGTCATATAGGTTCTCAATAAAGTGAAAACAAGAAGCATCACATTTAGATATTTTGTGCACCAACATTTTGAAATATCGGTATGCATTCTATATTAACAGAAATTTTGATTCATTTTTCAGCAATATTTTAATGCGCTAAACTTGAATGGTTTCAACAAAACCTAAAACTGACTGGCATTGGGGAAGTGGTTTGTCCTGAGCTCTTCAAGGTTCATTACAATAATACATTACATGATCAGCTTCAACGAATCCTTAACAAGCAACAGCAGCTCAAACAAATGATGTACGTAAAACAGGCAACCCAATGAAACTGGTTGAAAATAACCCTATCACCAGCTTCCACAACTACACCACCAATGTCAACATGCACTTGCAACAGCTGCCATAACAACCAGGATTCTACCCAAGAAACATCAAATAAGGCCCCGACGAATGCTACAGTTATAATAGACAAGGTTTCAGCTGCTGCACATGTAAACAAGACTGTCACCTGATGTACGTACAGTAAAGACTGAAAACTGCTTCACCAATAAATATGTCTCCAACAACAACTTCACTAACTAAACAGCGCCCACAACTGAGGCACCTACAGCCAAGTTCCAACAACGTATGCACCATAGCTAAGTATGCAACGACTACTGTTCCAACCACAAAGGCTACATCCACAGCTGGATCAACATAAACTAAGATTCCAAGAAATGCTGTGCCAACGACAACCAAGGCCCCAAACTGCAGCACCAACAAATGCGTTGCCAAAAATCCCAACCAAGTCCCCAATATGCAGCACTTATAACTAAGGCTCGAACAACTGCTTTATTTAGAACCAAGACTCCAACAACTGCTGCATCAACAAACAAGACTCTAACAACAACCATACTCACAAATAAGACCGAACAACTAACTGCAGCACCAAAAGCAAAGGCTTCGGCAACTGTTTCACATACAGCCAAGGCATTACCATTCAAGCGAAAACCTGGATTGGTACACAAGCAACTGACTTGCATTATCCATTTTTGTTACCTTGAACCTGAGGGAGAAGATGTACCGGAGTATTGATATGTTGCTGACAGGAGATATATAAAGGATGCAGAGTCAATCAAATATTTTCTTTAGTTTAAAAGTTATGCCCGTACACGGATTGAGGGCATTGAATCATAGTTTCCCTTGCTGTGAGGTTGACTTTGAGGTAGATCAAGTGGCTATGGTAGAATGAATTTTGCCATAGCATTGTACATACATTAATACAATTCCACTTAAATATCTTCAGTGATTCCAAAGTTTTACTTTGTAAAGGAATACAAATTAGAATTATGTTTCCTTTAGCCAAAGCTGCAACACAGTCAGGAAAGTTTTTACTGAGAGCTTCCATATAATGACTTCAAATATAAATCGATTTGTTTTCTTCATGCTTGGAAAGATATATTAAATAAAAACTCTACAAACAAGAACCCTCATTGGAGTGTGACATCCCTCATATAAAACCAAATGCGCAGAGGACAGACCTCCCTGACTCATGGAAACCACCTGAAGGGTGAACAAATCATCAAGTGCGTACCTAAAGTATTTTGCACCCGGAGCAGATCCCTCCTTTGACACCCCTGCAAACAATTTTACAATATAAACACACCGAAGAATATAGTATGTTTGCTAGTAGATTGTTAAACAGTACATTGCTGTCATTGTCGAATTGGAAATAACATTTACTTTGGCGAATTTTTCCTTTGGTTTGAAAACTTCTACTGGTGTTACAACTCTCTCGATGGCACCCACCCAGCCCCCTCTGGCTGTCACCCGGGGCGGACCGCCCTCTCGAACCCCCCATCGAACGCCACTGCAATTGATAGCGCATATCCTGCCAGTGTCGAATTTAATGTCTTCCAGTGTCCAATTTAATGTCTGCTAGTGTCGAATGTAATGTCTTCTACCCTGAGAGACACAAGTTTCTCTCGTGAATTCAAGACAATTTAAGATGTACCGGCAGAAAATGTATTCAACGTTTTATGGGAATGATTTTTATATAAGACAATTTGATACCTATATTTTAAATATTTCATAATTATAACTTATATTTTACATTAAGAATTTGTATGGCTTCACCTGTTATCATGTAGTACTGTACGCTTACATCTATTTGGCAGGTGTTATGTTCAAATTATTTTGCAATTCTGTATCTTCTTCAATTAAAACAAATAGCTAACGTAGTGTTGATGCGCACATACACACACACATACATACATACATACATACATACATACATACATACATACATACATACATACATACAAACATACAAACATACATACACACATACATACATACATACATACATAGAGAGGCTACGGGTGGCTGTGTTTGTATAGATCACTCATACGTCACTGAGTGTTCTAAGGTTGCAATCGTACCGATCACTCACACATCACTGAGTGTCCTAAGGTTGCAATCGTACATATCACACATCACTGAGTGTTCTAAGGTCGCATTCGTATTACATATCACTGTGTGTTCTGAGGTCGAAATCATATATCTCACACACCACTGAGTGTCCTATGGACGCAATCGTACATATCAAACATCATTAAGTGTTCTAAGGCGCAATCGTACATATCACATATCACACCTGTGTCCGAAGCTGTGATCATGTAGAACTACTGTATGCTTACATCTGTTCTGCAGGTGTTGTATTCCTAATATTAGTTTTGCAATTCTTTATCTTCTCTTTCAAAAAGTTGCACATCTGATTTGTTCTTTATAACTAGAATTTTGCTGATGCGCTGCTACATACATACATCCATCCATACACACACATACATACATACATACATACATACATAAATACATACATACATACATACATACATACATGCATGCATGCATGCATGCATGCATGCATGCATACATACATACATACATACATACATACATACATACATACATACATACATACATACATACATTAGCCAACATTGCATGGCACTTGGTGGCTGAGTATTTTAAGGCGCAAAAATCAGTCTCAGGTTCAGCAATGTGCGTATGCAGGAAAGCATGCCCAAAGCTACAAACTCCAATGCATCTTCAGGCATTTTTTTTCGTCACCAAATATACTGGCCGACATTTATAGCCTATCATGCAACATACAAAGTATCCGCTCGTCTGCCGGTCAGATGCTAGGTATTTTCATGGCGAACTAGGGCAAAAATAGCCGTACAAGGTAAGACGGTTACCCTGATATATGTTTTTGGGTGGTCGAAGTCTTACGGTCCATATCATGGTGCTGTGTAGCATGTGCAGAGGTCGACTAATATGAGAACGAAGTAAACATTTCAGAAATATCGCAAAAACTTGGCAGCCTATATCAACGCTTTTCTTCGAAATGAAGTCATATTGCTTTAATCGGACTTTACGTATTCTTATGTCTGTTTAAATAAATTATAATTCTTACCCAAGCAAATGGACGTGTTTTCAAGTTCTAGTGACCTACATTTCAGTAGCTGGAATGTGACGAACTACTTTTCCTTTTTCATGCTTTTATAGCTCCTTCATGATCTATTTTTCCCTTTTTCAGTTCTCTTCTTTTGTCACATAGTTCAAAGACATCTATTCTGACCAAAGGTTTCTTTGTTCGACTATATTTGCCAATGATCTCGATGGCTGTGTTATTCATAGCTGTGTTGAATGTGGTTGTTAAGGACTCTAGGTCGGTGTCTTGGTTGTCCAGGGTTATCAGCGGTGCACATTTACCACCTATTATTGCTTGGAAGGCTTCGGCGACTTTTGGATCTTCCAGTTTATTAAGGTCAAATCTGCTTCTTGGTTGGTTAGGTTCTTTTTTATCATTTTCAAATGGCAGCGAAACGTTGCCATTAATAAATCATGATCACTTCCAAAATCTGCTACTGGAAAACTTTGTGTTCTGGCGATATTCATATATCCTGTACTTAATCGTCTTTTCACCAAGATATGGTCAATATGGTTGTGATGTTGTTTATCTGAGCTGAGCCACGTCCATCTACTGGATTCTTTGCGAGGGTGGAACGTGTTGGCCAGGACAAGATTGTTGTAGACCGCAACCTCCAAGAGCAGGAGTCCTCATTCATTTCTTCTGCATTACAGATGCCGTGAAATCGAAGACAGTCTGTGCAGAAACGACAGCGAGATGGCATATCAACTCGAGAAGGATCTGACAACCCATAAACATGAGAAAACCACCACCATCCAAGACCAGTCAGGAAAATGCCTCACGCAAGATCAAATGATCCTCAAGCTATGGATATAATACTGCTCAGAAATGTACAAACATAAGACCCAAGGAGAACCAGCAGTACTAAATTGCCTCCAAGCAGAAGAAATTTATGACAACCCCATCTTCGTCAGGAAGTATGTGTGTGTGTGTGATTTAGATTTTTAACGTAGCTTTAAAAATGTGTCATTCATGTCGCTACGATGTCTGCTGTGTGACTGTTTTATAGTGATGTCTAGCACTGGGGCATCATGCCGATGACATGTAGCACGATGTCCCACACAGTCACTTTATCCTGACACCAGGCCGACCAGTCCTAACACTAACCTCTTAATGCTGAGCGTCAAGCGAGGCAGCTGTGAGTACCATTTTTTAAAGTCTTTGGTATGACTCGGCCGGGGTTCGAACCCGCGACCTCCCGCATCCGAGACGGACGCTCTAACCGCTTAGGCCACCGGAGCGGTCGTCAGAAAGTAGATATTGTAGTTAGGTCATTAACGAAAGTAAAGTCAGCTAGCGTTGATAGTCCTAACAACAATGTTCAACAAGATAATGCAGACATGAGAATGGCCCACCACATGGACACAAACTTTGGTCATTGTGTTCCCCAAGAAAGGAAACTTACAACTATGCCAAAACTACATAACCATCAGTCTGATCAGCCACCCAAGCAAAGTCATAATGAAAATAATTCTCAATAGAATAAAGCCTCAGGCAGAGAAAATTATTGCTGAAGAGCAGGCAGGCTTCCGAGCAGGAAGGAGTACCACAGAACAAATCTTCAATCTTAGACTCCTTTGCGAGAAATACCTTCATCATCAGCAAAATCTATATCATGTCTTTATAGATTTCATGAAGACCTTTGATACCGTATGACCTGCTGCCTTCTGGGCAACTATAAGGAAGTACAACATCAGTTCAAAACTGCTGCGGGTTCTTGAGCATCTCTATGACAAATCCACCGGTGCTGTCCTCATCAATGGCAGCAGAAGTGATTGGTTTCGAACAATAGTTGGAGTCAGACAGGGGTGTATCCTGTCACCTACACTCTACAACATTTGTCCTGGAAAGGATAATGGAGGATATCTTGGAAGACCATAAGGGCAATATCAGCATCAGAGGAAGCACAATCACCAACCTTCTCTTCGCAGATGAAATTAACGGTTTAACAGGAGATGAAAAAGAACTGATTAACTGGGTTGAGCACCTCGACAGAACCTGCACTGCATACGATATGGAGATTAGCGCCGAAAAAAAAAAAACAAACTGATGACAAACAACACTAAGAACATCAGTGCAGAAATAAAGGTGAGTGGATAGAAGCTGGAAACAGTCTCCAGCTTTAAGTATTTGGGATCAATTATGACAGACATGGGCTCCAAATCAAAACTACTTTGCAGGATTGCACAGACAACAAGAGCAATAACAAGGTTGAGACCAATATGGAAAGACACTAACATTGCTTTTGGTTCCAATATAAAACTTGAGTGCTCGATTGTCATATCTATGTATCTGTAGGCTTGTGAAAAATGTAAACTCACATCATATCCTCAAGTAAGGATTCAAACCTTCGAAATGAGATGCTACTGCAAGATCTTGGGCATCACATACATTGACCATGGAACCAACAAAGATGTCCACAGCAGGATCCAATGAGCCATTATACCTATAAAGACCTCTTGTCCACTTAAAAAAAAATGCAAATTGAAGTGGTACAGTCATGTCTTAAGATCATCTGAACAGGCAAGCACATTCTTGTAAAGCACAGTGCTGGGATGCAGAAAAAGAGGCAGACAGTAAATGAGGTTGGAAGACAACATGTAAGAGTGGATAGGCATGGGATTTGGAGATTCCCAAAGGGCAGTAGAGAACAGGGAAAGATGGAGAGAATTGGTTGTAAAGTCCATTGGAGTGCCCCAATGACCTCTTGGGTTATGGGATTGATGATGGTAATGAAGATGATGATGATGATGATGATGATGATGATGATGACGATGGTGAAATGTGATGGAAGATGGGAATGCCGAAAATAGATTAAATTGAATCATGCTTCTTAACGAAATGGATGAAATATATTAATACTGATTAAAGTGTTGCGATAGTTTCGTTTAGTTGAAGATGATCTTCCTTTGAACTCGTTTCGGCATTCAGGGCCTCCATTGCATTCCAGCCAACTGAAATAGAGGCATAAGGAACCTGAAAACTCACTCGTATGCATGTATGATAATTTGAATTTATTGATGTAATATAAACGAATTTTAAACGACATACAGTACCTAACTCGTTGTGCAATTGGTTTCGTCATGTATGTGAAACCAGATTGAATGTCTGTACTTGTAAACGATTTTAGTATTTTATTTTTTATGCTTTTCATGGTTTGGTTTTTAAATTGCATTTGAATTGCAAGTTTAAAAATAGAAACAAACCACTCAATATCAAATGTGAAACTGAGTCAGTCAAAATGGCACATCATACAACCTCGAATATATATATATATATCTATATATATATATATATATATATATATATATATATATATATATATATATATATATACTATATATATATATATATATACATATATGCTGCTGCTATATATATATATATATATATATATATATATATATTTAAACGTTTACTTAAACTGACTACTGGGTTAGACAGTCCTTTATTCATCATTCCTGTTCACTTCTGGCACAGCATGATGCCCCAGAACTAGACGTCACTACAACTGCCACACTGCAGACATCCTAGCGATATGACTGAAATTGTTTTAAAGAAACGTTGAAACTAAAAATCACACACACACACACACACACACACACACACACACACACACACGCACGCACGCACACACACACACACTTCCACTGTTACATTAGTGACAATGTATCAATCCACTTTAGTTTCTGCTTAAATGTATGTCATGGGAGGAAACTCAAATTTAAATAAATGAACGATTAGCTCTTATAGTAGTTATCTCCCATGAATATATTTTCACTCAAGATAATGCTCGAAATATTAATATAAAATGACTTTAAAATTAAATAGACGCCATCAATGCACAATCTGTTGATACAAAATGCCGCTTTTAAATATAAATACAAAGCTTAGCAAAATATTTTAAGGTTCAATTAGAGCAAAATATTTGTTCCATATTCCATAGCTTGACCTTATCTCATTACTCTCTGAATTTTCATCTTTTGATTAGTTACATTTTTTAACTATTTCAGATGCTTATCAATTAATGAACTCGATACTAATCATCATCTTAAATCTGTTGTTGTTTTCAAAAATGATATAATCCAAAATTAGCAGATATAACAAAAAAATAAAATGCCTAAAAAATCACCAGATATGTTTAACCAGGGAATCATTGGTTTAAATATCAGCGTTGTAAAGTATAGTATACCAGCAGTTGAGAAGTAATTTGTAACAAATCGTAACATTATAAGTTACTAAGAAAAGTATAATTCTTATGCATTCTATAATAAAAAAAGTATAGTGTGGTTCCCTTGCCTCATAAAGAATTAACAGAGGGTAGTTATTGATTTAGTTTAACCACACCTGCAGCGAAAACCCAACGACCTTAAACTCTCTGATGCTGACTTCAAAATAACTCTCTTCTTATATTCTCACAGAACACGAGTTATGTCAGGATTTTGTAGACTATACGCAGGCTTCAGCAGATGAATGCAAATATAAAATTTCATTATTTTCTGCCATCTCATGTATGTGTCAGTGTTCGAATTTGATGGCTTAGACTTGATTCGAAATTTGACAGAGTCGGACCTATGTCGCGTAATGTCATATTATCAGATTGTTAAGTATATCCATATCTTACATATTATTTGCATGATTATACCTTGTCAAGATATTTGGGTAATATCATTATTAACACTAACATGTTGTAGCGAACATTTTTTAGCTGTTTCGAGTCTATGTTCTTCAAATTTGTTGCAGAGAAGAGTGCAACACAACAAGCTTTGTCAAATTTAACAAATAATGTATTTCCCCAGACTACAAAGTGAAATGAGAAAAGAACGTACGGTATTGCGAATTAAATCCCAAAATAATCCAAGAATTACAGGTACGAGTCCTTGTAATTTAAAGTCCTGAATAAAATTAAGTAAAAGTCCCGAAGAAATCTAAAAACTTCAGATGATGGCGTGTCCGTTATAGATTATAGAGTGTTGATGTGTCAACAATCTTTCTTTGAGTCACAGAAATATAATTTCAAGTTTGAATACAGTATAATTCCCACTGAACGTCTCATTCAAAGAATTTTATCACAGCACTTTTGTATATCCAGAGACAATAATCACTGGAATTAAATAATTGCAAAATAACAATCACCCAACTGGAAACAACATAATACAGTTTGCACGTGCTAGGTGTTAAAACACGAATGACCAGTTCCTCACAATTACAAGGTTATATAGTTTCTACTCGCCCTGATTATGAGGTCCTTGATTTAATTTACCGAGGTTACGATAAACACCTGAATGCAGAAGCAACCCAAAGGGCTAAACAAACAAAGAGCGATCACCTACTAAAATATGGAAAGAAGGAAAAGGCTGATAGGATACCATTTATCCTGACCTACCATCCAGACAACTCCAAAGTAGGTAAAATCATTGCGAAACATTGGCCCATCGTGGAATCGTCGGACGCACTAAAGTTAATCATTCCGAACAAACCTGTAGAAGCCTACTGGATACCAAAAACTTCAAGGACATCCTACACACGGCGAAGCTAACGCCAATCACTAGTCAAGACCACTCTAGTCAGTCTGGTTCCTGTGGCGATAAAAGATGCAAAACCTGTGAACACATGATAGAGACCAAGACATTTTCTAGCATAGTGACTAGAACAAAACTAAACATACATGGTCCAAACAAAACGTGCAAAACTGAGAATGTAATTTATCTCATCACATGTAAGATCTATAGCCTTCAGTATGTGGAAGAAACTGAAAAGCTACACAAAAGGATCGACCTTCATAAACCTGATTGGATGGCAAAGAATCTGTACAGAAGCCCGGTCGCAGAACACTTCTCCTCCCCTGGCTACCCTTTCAGTGATATAACACTTATTGCAATTGATAACAATACTAACTGGAGTTCCGAAACCAGGAAATAAAAGGAATCTTACTGGACACGCCTCTTTAGAACATCGAAACCAAACGGTTTCAACCAAGAAGACCAAACAAAAATAGCCATGCACAAATAAAGCTACCTTTATTGTGCAGCTGGCACATTTTCTTTATGAAAAATGCTCTAAATTTGCTTAAAATCCTACAATTACTACTAATAATAATAATAATGAGGACTTTGTATAGCGCCTAATCTTTAGAAGCTCTAAGCGCTATACAACATTTGACAACACTTGAAAAACATATATAATGATATGATTACAAAATTAAAAACAAACACCACGAAAGTAGAAACAGAAAATATGCTGTAAATATTTAAGGCAAGGATACATTGTTAGGTCTTTAAGTCTGTTCTTGCAGTTGAAATAGGTGAGTTTTAAGAGCGCTCTTGAATGAGATCACTGTGTCTTTGTGTCTAAGTGCAGTGGGTAATTCGTTCCATGCTGCTGGGCCCTGGTATGCAAAAGAGCGTTGTCCATATGATTTCATCTTCATAGTGGGAATAATGAGAATACGAGTGTCAGAAGAGGAGCGTAAGCATCTTGCAGGTGTGTACACATGGGTGAGGTCAGTTAGGTATGTTGGACTGGAGCCCGTCAGTGAAACGTAGCACAGAGAACAAATTTTGTGTTTAATTCTGGATCGTATGGATAGCCAGTGTAGGGTACAGAGCAGGGGAGAGGCGTGCTCTGATCGTGGTACTCTAAGGATGATTCGAGCAGCTGTATTTTGAACTTTTGGAAGTTTCTGAAGTAGATATTGAGACGAACCAGACAGAATTGAGTTACAATAGTCCAGTCTTGAAAGTACTAAGGAACACACAAGTGTTTTAGTGGCATCAACTGAAAGATACTTGCGAATGGAGCTGATTCGTCTCAGCTCAAGATATGCAGCCTTGCATATGTTCATGACATGTTGATGCAATGAGAGAGTACTGTCAAGAGTGACACCGAGGTTTCGTACTGACTGTGTGAATTTAATGTTGGTGTTGCTGATATTTATTGTCTGAGGTAAAGGATGTGAATGAGAAAGTCTTTGTGTTGTAATCAGGATGGCTTCAGTTTTATCATCATTCATCTGCAGCTTGTTACATGTCATCCATGATTTCACATCGGAAATGCACCTCTCTACGCCTTGGATGGTAGCTTCAACTTCAGCTGGATGGCTAGATTTGTATATTTGGGTGTCATCAGCATATAACTGGTGAGACACTGGATGATGATCTATGACACTTGAGAGTGGCTGAGTGTATAGAATGAAGAGAACAGGTCCAAGAACAGACCCTGTGGAACACCACAGCATAGATCAACTGGGCTGGAGTGTTTTCCATTTGCGGACACAATTTGTGTCCTGTTGACCAAGTAGGACTTGAACCATAGTAAGGCCGTATCATGAATGCCAAATACATGCTGGAGACGGTGAAGTAATATATCATGGTCTATAGTGTCAAATGCTGCAGACAAGTCAAGGAGAGTGAGGACTGTAATCTTTCCGCCATCCAAAGCAGAGAGAAGGTCATTGACTACTTTCAGAAGAGTAGTTTCAGTACTGTGGCAAGGGCGATATGCAGACTGTACATTGCTAAAAAGACTGTTTGAATTCAGATGAGATACAAGTTGGGATAGAACAACTTTTTCTAAGATTTTTGACATGAATGGGAGATTAGAAACTGGGCGGTAGTTCTTTAAATCATTATGGTCGAGTGTTGGTTTCTTCAGCAGAGGCTTTACAATGGCAGTTTTGTAAAATGATGGGAATTCCCCAGTTGAGAGAGAGGTATTAATAACATCAGTTAGTGAAGGCAGTATTGGATCTAAGCACTCTAGCAGCAGTGACGTCGGAATCGGATCCAGTTCACATGACTTTGGTGCACTCTTCATCACGACTGTACGTACTAAATCCATAGAGACAGGTTCAAATGCTGCTAACGGTTACCGCTGAAATTCTGTATCGCAACTGTATGGTGACGACGAGTCAACTGAAATTGTGTTGTCAAGATTATCTCTGATGGTTTGTACTTTGTCACGGAAGAAGTTTGCAAACAGGTCCGGAAGGTCGTCTAGAGAGAAGGTAGCTGGAAGTGGTGTACATTTGTTCCTTGACATCAGCTTGTTAGTAATCTCAAAAAGCTCTTTGCAGCTGGAACTTTCCATGATTTTAGTACTGTAGTGGGCTGATTTAGCTGCATGGACTATGTTTGTGACATTCTTCTTAGCTGCATCATAGATCTGCTTATGAATAGTGAGTCTGGTGGAAAGCCAAAGCCTCTCAGCTTTACGGCGGTCTCTTTTAGCAGCGCGAAGCTGGTCCCTAACACTGCTATACCACGGAGAACACTTCTGAAGTGCTACTCTGCACTTGGTTGCTGGGGCATGTTTGTCGAGCAATGAACGCAGGCAGTTATCAAGTTGTTCTGTTGTATTGGGCAAGCTACTTGTTAGGTTTTCTTGGATGTCATGCATTAATTTGGTTCTGTTTATCATACGGAGGTTTCTCTTAGTAGCGAATAAAGATGGAGGGTTAGGGACTGATACATCAAGATGGCATATAATGCACAGGTGATCTGATGAAAGTTCGTGGGACACCAGGGAGGACTGATGAATATTATCATCAGGTCTGTAAAGAATCCAGTCTAATATGTGACCATGTTTATGGGTGGGTTGGCTAACTGACTGTTTGAGGTTGAAAACGTGAATGGAATCTAGGAGTTTCGATGTGCATGGGTTTCCAGGACAGTCAAAGTGAAAGTTGAAATCTCCAATAATAATCAGGTTGCCACCTATCCAATTTCCATACTCCAGGAGATTCGGAAACTGCTCCAAAAAAAGGGATTCTGTCAGCTTGTTTTTCTACTAGGAGGAGGGCGGTAGAGGCAGAAAAAAATGGACTGACCTTTGTTCCAATGTTAACAGTTAAATATCCGGGACGTAATTTGCGCTTACATAAATGTACACGAAATAATAGATATCGTTATGGCTCATCAATTTCTACGTTAATACAAATATTTTCCGGTATCCGCAACAAGTTGATATAAACTAGTTGAAACATAATACGTTTAAAGTTTTAATTCCTGTAGAAACAGCTATGTAAAGTTTTGCAAACACGACGGTTATTCTGTTTAATTTGTTTGTCTTGTTTATGTTTTGTATATGCCTTTGAAAAAGACTCATTAAGAGTCGAAAGCGCTCAGGCTAGTTAGATACTAGTTTTACACTGTTCGTTGTCAGTTTATTGCACTTGAAAGGACTGTTATTCGCCATACGATTTCTATTCTTTATATATATATAGGTAGATATATAT
>JAECUM010057321.1:0-28107 GCA_016617855.1 Megalonaias nervosa
TACACTATAAACTGTATCGCGGTACAATTATGCATTGAAGTACAAGTACATGGTGAAGCGGGGCAATGGACATTATCACAAACATTGAGTACGTCATATTAACTGATGCATGTTTCAACCCATTTTGATTCAGTGAAATTGAACTAGCTTAAACGTCATAGGATGCCTCGCTGAGGAGCTTTTGCTCGATTGTTCCTATGAAATTTTTGGAGTACGAAGGTGCCATTTTTGTGGCAATTTCAGTTCCATTAATTTGTGAGAAGTGTTGGTTATTTAATGTAAAATTGTTAACATGTTTAAAAAGGTTGACCAAATGTTATGTAGGCGGTAAAGCATTTGCGCGACAGTCTTGTACTTCCTTTGCAAGCCGTGATAACTTCTCGTGAGGGATGTTGGTTGATGTGGAACAGGCGTCCATAGTTACTACAAAATATGTCAACTGGAATGGTTATTTTTCATAAAATTTGTTGAGATGGTTCGTTGTATCCTGGATGTATATATAAGCACAGATTGTCAGCTTTTGCTCAACATTAATACAAGGTAATGAATGAGAAATTTCATGTGTTTTAGATGGATACATATTAAACAATGCACGATCTGGCACCTTTGCAAATAGAAGGATTTTTGTTATAAAAATACCTTAGAAGACGTGACCTAATATGTTTGGTGATCACATTCTTTTCATAGATGCCAAATCTTCGCTAACACAATACAAACAATTTCTAACCAATATGGACAAACCTGAAAATATGATGTAAATGGTTGTTGAAAAGGGTATATCTATGCTTTACTTAAAATTCAATTGAATTTAGAATATTAGATAATATTCATATCATGAAAGTTGTATAAGGTACTTTCTAAGTTTCAAACAAATGATCTTATGTTTTCTTTAGAAAAGACTTGTTAGGTAGGAATACGTATACACGAAAAGAAATGTGCATAATGTAGTAATGAAGAACTTGGTAATGAATTTCATTATTTGCTGGAATGTAAATATTTGGATCAGCGAGGCAAGTGTGACTTAAAAAAACTATGACAAAAATGAAACAATTTTAAAGTGTGACAAATAGTGGTAAATTGATAAGTGTCTGCATTTGTATGAATATTTTATTAAATACATTTTAGTCCTTGTTGGTCAATTATGTATTCATCCTTTAACGTTTTTGCACCCACATGTATGCTTAATGTAAAATTAACTAACTTGCTTATATTTATATGTCGCTGGAAAGAGATCTGATAGCAAATAAAACTGTTACACCATTTACACTTCTATTGACAAATATTGTATCAGATAGTTTCCTATTTCTGTTCACCAATTAGATCAATTAGAAAAATTTAAATACTCGCTTTTATAGTGTCAGTTGTAATGAGATTGTAGTTGTAAAAGTTCTAGATGAGCGGTGATTTACAGGCAGTGGAGATTATTAATACTAGTGGAACTGGAGAATGACAGTTTCGGTCAAACAAAATCATTATATGTTACGGAAAGGTAATTGATCAACTTCGCTTATAAAGCTGGCTAGAAGCTGTCAACTAATCTTTTATAATGGGTCCATTCACTCGTTCTCTCCCTATCAATCCAGACAGGATTCGGGAATAAAACTGACATTAGTTATGTCATTTACTCCAATGATGCATTTTCGCGTAATAATTTAAAATCAATAGAGTAAAACTGTTACTAACATCAAACATAAGACGCTTCTATAATCCTTTTATTTAAATCCAGAGCTCTGTGTTTCTTTGCTAGCTAAACAGTCGTTTCGCCTAAAATTACTGTGAAGCAAAGTATATGACAATCTTTAAATCAATAGCCAATGAAAACGTGAGTCACATACTAGATCACTTAGATTATACGAAGTAGCATTATCAACTTAACGGCTTAATTCTCGCTCCTAAGTGCTTGACTCTGTCCTAATTAACCGCTAGCTAATGTCTCAATATAATTAATTACTACACATACAGATCTTATATATATATATATATATATATATATATATATATATATATATATATATATATATATATATATAGTTAAACATAACAAATAATTTAATTTAAAAAAGTTATGTAAAGATAAGAGGAACTTACAGTAATATGAATTAATCACAAAATAATTGTTCTAAAGAATCGGAGATTTCCAACTCAAACCACGTTTTCCTGGACACAACAACCAGACTGGTGGAAAACAAACTACATACAGACATCTACTCGAAACCAACCGACAAACACCAGTATCTCCTCCCAACCAGCTGTCGTCCAAAACACTGCACTGTTTAAGTCTGCCAGCACATTTTGAACAGATGTCTGATGTGCGGGTTTGTTTAAGTCTGACAGCACATTTTGAACAGATGTCTGATGTGCGGGTTTGTTTAAGTCTGACAGCCCAGCGGAGTTTTCAATCTTAGCATGATGGTTTTGGGATGTGTCGTGAAATCCAGCAATGTGCTAGAGGTGCTATGAAAGACAACCAACCAACCAAACAAAAGATCATCAAATTTTAATGTTTGGCTTGTCTTTTGGACAATACATAAGGTTATAAGATGAAGAAGGAAACTTAGAACAGAAGAGCAAGAGGAAAATATTTGGTTTTGTGAATAAATGTTTCGTTACATACCATAGACATGGTGACGTATCAGTATATACAGCACCCCCAAAACTGTTTCAAAACATCATATCAGAGAGATATAATCCAATATTTTGTACATAGTACTGTGAATCAACCTCAAAGGAGCTTATAAAATCACATTTTGCTTTCAGATGAGGTGTGACTTCAATCTCATATAGTTATTTGATTTGTGGTCATTATACAAACCACAGCGCGTTGCACAACCAAACAGATTCATGACAATACTAATTATGGCGCATTGAATAACTGGATGTATATATGTGAACATCATAGGAAACATGATCGAATATGCTTACATTTAAGGCATAGTAAAACTGTCAAAAGTGTATATGTGTGACACGAATTCAAATTAATGCAACAATAATAGATGACTCCGAAATATAACTACAAAATTGTGATACCTTATTTCTACAGTTAAAAAAAGAAACAGAAAATCTAATACAAAAATAGCTTTTATAACTCTCTCTCTCTCTCTCTCAATCGATCGACCGCTCTGGTGGCCTAGTGGTTAGAGCGTCCACCTCGGATGCGGGAGGTCGTGAGTTCGAATCCCGGTCAAGTCGTACCAAAGACTTATAAAAATTAACTAACAGCTGCCTCGCTTGGCGCTCAGCATTAAGAGAGTCGTGTTAGGACTGGTCGGTCTGGTGTCAGGATAATGTGACTGGGTGGGACATCATGCTACATGTCTACGGTATGATGCCTCTCTCTCTCTCTCTCTCTCTCTCTCTCTCTCTCTCTCTCTCTCTCTGTTTACGGACTTTTACTTTGCAGATGCAAAGTTTTAAAAAAAAGTGTCTGGAGGATGAAGTTCTGGATGGCTGTTGCATGATTGTGACAGGACAAGTATTGGTTGAGCAGACTGCTGAGCTTTGGGCCTGTTAATTAGCACCTAGAAAAGAGGATAAAGAGTAACAAAAGTAATTACAAGACATTTTTATATTTGAGTTCAATTACAAATTCGTTTTATTCCTTTTGAATAAATTAGCTGGACTCCATCGAGATATACGAATTGTTGTAACGAGAACACTCCACGGTTGTAATAGAGTTGCTTTGGCCTGATAAGCATTATTAGGTGAAAGGTTAATACCCTCCTTATTTTCCTGACGTCACCTATACGACTTTCATAAGCTTACCGAGTATCTCCCATATTGTAGATGTGTGACTCAAGTGGTATTAGAAGACTTAGAACGCCAAAACAAGATAGTTTGAAGCGCAAAGTTTAAGTTGGCTAATTGCATCCTAAATATATTATTAAAAAGAGTAAATGGGTCAAAAGTCAGTTTTATTTGATACATAGAATTTTAAATCTGAAATGCATGTATCTCGTTAGACAATTTCCATATTTTTCTCTACATTCCACACACAGCTGGATACGATTATAAAAGGTTTGCAAACTCCATATAAATATAAGCACTCGAGTGAAATCATTATTTGCTTTTAGTGACCGTTTCTGTTTTGTTAAGGAACAACAGTTTGAACGGTTTAAGTTAGTTTGCTTCTATGCGCATGTACTACTCAGAAACACAAGGTTGATTTTACAATTTATAATATAATTGAATGCATTAATATTAAGTTAACTCATAGTATCTCGTTGTATCTCTTTTTGACACTTACGTTCTAATGTCTAGACTTAGCCAGGCGTTTTAGGAAAGCACGGAAAGAATTAAATTCTCTGAGATGCATAACATGAATGAATAAGATAGACAAAAAACAAAACAAAAACAAATCTTGTCGAAGACTACCTACACCAGTGCGTTCTTATGATATCATGTGACATATCATAGTTATTCCTGAAATTTAAATGTATGATAGCAAATCCTGATTATAAATTTTATTCCTAAGTCTTTGATAGGTTCATCCTTACCTAGTGGTAAAAATATTAGGAAATTCCATACATTTCTCTTTCCTTCTATTTAGTATTTTTTCCTTGTATATTGTCTCCTGTTTAAATGAAAATAAAATGACCGAATATGACCCAACTTGAAATTACTAGATCATGATAATCCGGAACTTGGAATAAAATAGATGTTGATACCTAAAAAAAGCATCAAACTGGACTGAACCATTGCCTGAAAACTATACGGGGGGAAATATATGAAGAAATTAAAAAGACGCACGAATGTAATGCTAGGCATTTCTGGAAAGTCATCAATGTTACGACAGGTAAAAAGATACAATTATGCCGGGAAATATCGATTCATGGAATCTGTATGAGTGATGACGTTTCCATTGCATATGGTTTTGCGAGATGTTATGAGAACATTTACACTCCAGTGTTTAGTTATAATTTTATGCATTTATGGAGCGAAAATAAGGTCAAGCTCTGTAAGATTGTGCAGACATATTTTGGCTTACAGAGTAGTATCAGTGTAAGTAAAGTAAAATAAATCATTAGCAGTCTTAAGAAATCCATAGCATCGGGCCATGATCGAATACAAAGGTAAAATAAAATTAAAGAACTCCTCAGACAGTTACAGGCCTGTTACTTCAGTGCTTATAATACACAAAACATTGAGAAAATTATTCATGGACATTTGGTCACGTTTCTCAAATATATCAACTTTTAATATTCCTAGTTCATAGCAACATGGTTACCAAAATGTATTGCTTCACAACAGCTAGTTTATCACCGTTGCAATCAGTACAATATAAGCTAAATATGGATTCAAGTGTTTTAACTGTTTTTCTTGATTCAGAAAAGCAGAAAAGGCATCTGAAACCATGTGGGTTACTTTTTAAATTAGTCATGCTAGGATATATATATATATATATATATATATATATATATATATATATATATATATATATATATATATATATATATATATAGTATATATATATATATATATATATATATATATATATATTCCGATATCACTGTTGCTTAAGTGCTTAGATCCAATATTGCCTTCACTAACTGATGTTATTAATACCTCTCTCTCATCCGGGAAATTCCCATCATTTTTCAAAACTGCCATTGTAAAGCCTCTGCTGAAGAAACCAACACTCGACCATAACGATTTAAAGAACTACCGACCAGTTTCTAATCTCCCATTCATGTCAAAAATCTTATAAAAGGTTGTTCTATCCCAACTTGTATCTCATCTGAATTCAAACAGTCTTTTTAGCAATGTACAGTCTCCATATTGCCCTTGCCACTATACTGAAACTACTCTTCTGGAAGTAGTTAATGACTTTCTGTCTGCTTTTGATAGCGGAAAGATTACAGTCCTCACTCTCCTTGACTTGTCTACAGCATTTGGCACAATAGACCATGATATATTACTTCACCGTCTCCAGCATGCATTTGGCATTCACGATACAGCCGTACTATGGTTCAAGTCCTACCTGGTCAACAGGACACAAATTTTGTCCGTAGATGGAAAACACTCCAGCCCAGCTGATCTATGTTGTGGTGTTCCATAGGGGTATGTTCTTGGACCTGTTCTCTTCATTGTATACACTCAGCCACTCTCAAGTGTCATAGATCATCATCCAGTGTCTCACCAATTGTTTGCTGATGACACCCAAATATACAAATCTAGTCACCAAACTAAAGTTGAAGCTACCATCCAAGGTGTAGAGAGGTGCATTTCCGATGTGAAATCATAGATGACATGTAACAAGCTGCAGATGAATGATGATAAAACTGAAGCCATCCTGATTACAACACAAAGACTTTCTCATTCACATCCTTTACCTCAGACAATAAATATCGGCAACACCAACATTATATTCACACAGTCAGTACGAAACCTAGGTGTTACTCTCGACAGTACTCTCTCATTGCACCAACATGTCATGAACATATGCAAGGCTGCATATCTTGAGCTGAGACGCATCAGCTCCATTCGCAAGTATCTTTCAGTTGATGCCACCAAAACACTTGTGTGTTCCTTCGTACTTTCAAGATTGGACTATTGTGACTCAATTCTGTCTGGTTCGTCTCAATATCTACACCAGAAACTTCAAAACACAGCTTCTCGGATCATCCTTAGAGTACCACGATCAGAGTACGCCTCCCCCTGCTCTGTACCCTACACTGGCTATTGATTCGATCAAGAATTAAAAACAAAATTTGTTCTCTGTGCTACATTTCACTGACTGGCTCCAGTCCAACATACCTCACCCATGTGTATACACCAGCAAGATACTTACGCTACTCTTATGACGCTCGTATTCTCATTATTCCCACTATGAAAATGAAATCATATGGACAACGTTCTTTTGCATACAAGGGCCCAGCAACGTGGAACGAATTGCACACTGAACTTAGACATAAAGACACAGTGATCACATTCAAGAGCGCTCTTAAAACTCACCTAATTCAACTGCAAGAACAGACTTAAAGACCTGATAATGTTTCCTTACATTAAATATTTACAGCATGTTTTCTGTTTTCTAATTTCGTGGTGTTTGTTTTTATTTTTGTAATCATATCATTATATATCTTTTTTAAGTGTTGTCAAATGTTGTAAGGCACTTAGAGCTTCTAAAGATTAGGCGCTATACAAAGTCCTCATTATTATTATTATCATAAATATATATATATATATATATATATATATATAGTAGTATATATATATATATATATATATATATATATATATATATATATATATATATATATATATGTGTGTGTGTGTGTGTGTGTGTGTGTGTGTGTGTGTGTGTGTGTGTGTGGCGTGTTCTTAGACATGTAGAAGAGGGGTGCAAGTTGTTGTCAGAAATAAAGTAAACGAAAACAGGGTTTTATGTTATTCACTTGTTGGATGAGATTCTAAAATTAAATGTGCATACACCAGCCACTCTTTCCGACATCGATACAGTCGAAAGGAAGATAGAGGATGAAAAGACAGAATTTCCTAGGTCAGTCGTGCAAATGTTACGAAGTCAGAGTATATGGGTACATAATAAAAACAAAGACAAACGTTGTGTTTGATGCTGGCCACTTTCGCGACTCTGTATTGAACATAAATGATATTAGTCAACCAATAATTTGCTGTGTATTTACAGCATAACAACAATTTGGACAAAGTCTATAGAGTAAACGTGCTAAGAAATTGAACAATGAGACATAGCGTATAAGACAGAAATTTTTTGAGGCTGAAACCGCCATAAACAGAAATACAGCAAATAGAGCTTGCTGCATTTCTGGCAGCCACAAAAAGGCGTTAGGGGCAAAGAACAAAAGTGACCAACATCAAAGAAAAGAAAATATCAATGTTGATCAAAATTAAACCGATGAATTCTATAGTGCTGGGGCAGTAGAGCACCCTCATACTCCCCGGTACTTAGGATATCTCCTGCATGTATGGAGGATTGGGAAGAAACTTTAAAACAAATGCGCTCACTTCCTGAATGCGCTGTTGGTCTTCCGGAGCTGTTAGAGTACCCTCATACGCTCCTGGCGGTCGAATAGGCAAGTAGACACAGATTAATCCGGGTCGAGTGAATGATATCCCAGCAAAGCACGGTCGATGCCCAGGAGTCTAGGTCTGTGAAACCCACGAGACCTGAAAGAGAAAGTAGCACACACATGGCGGAATGGCGATCATAGAAAAAGTGACTGAAGTGTTACGAAGCTGCGACCCTTTAGCCTAATGCTATGTATTTCTTAAATGCATCTGATCTCCAGCGGCCTAATTCCCTTATTTGGTTGTCACTGAAACCTTGTCTGGCCGCCTCAGTGGCGGGCCCAATTCTGAAACTATGGGACTTAAAATGGTTCGAGTTAAATCCACAAAAGCAAAGCACTCTTCTAAGTTCTGTACTAAATTCTACTCTGGAAACTGGTTGCCCATTTTGCTTCATAAAAAGTGGTCCTAGAGTATTACCCCTGAGGGTTAGGTATGCTTGTAAATGAGCTATCGGACATGTCGCAGGATTTTGTTGAGCAGCAACATGTAATATATATGGTTGTCCCGAGCCGTGTTTGAAATGTCGAAAAGTGATTGTAAGACGCTTGTGGAAAAAAGTGACTTGAGATATTTGTATCAAACTGTCATTCTGATGTTCATTTGTTTGCACTGTAATCTCTCCTATTTGAGAAAGGCATGGAAAGATCAATGTAAACTTGGCCGAATACATATTATGCCTGAAATGGTCTGAAATGGTATGCATCATAGAAACTGTAAGTCTATCCAGTGTAACTATGTCAATTGTCAAACGAACATCATGAGATTTACTTTTGTGAATGGTTTGAATGAGTCTTTGAATAAGGAATTGGTAAGAAGGGTCTGTGAAGCCAGTAAGTTTGTGCACATATCCAACTGCAGAAACAAACATGGATATCGGACATGCCGCATATTTCTTGTTGATTAAGTGCGCTATGAAAAGGGCCAAATTGGTTATTGAACTGGGCGAGACAACTCAGTCAAGGTGTCCGATGTGAACTCTTTATGTAGCATCCACGCCCGTTTATATGAGGTTTGTGTAACTGGGTGTAGTAGGTTTTCAAGCCAATGGTCAAGCGTATTCTCTAGCTGGGTAAGGTTCGATGAAGAGGAATGCGATGAGGGTGCGAGTCCGCATAGGGAGCCATGGCGTGGAAACTCGAAACTTTTTGACGAGAAAAGGCAACGGCGAGTCTGTTACGTATACCAGGTATATGTTTTGCCCTGAACAAGATATTTAATTTAAGACAAGAGATTGTTGCTTAGAGGATTGCTTGTTTATGATTTCAACTAAGGCTTGATTGTCGGTGTGGAAATAGATACATTTATTGGATAAGTGTTCTCCCCAGATCTCCGCTGCCAGAACGATGGGGTAGGATTCTAGGAGCGTTAAATTTTGATATGCCCATGTCTGATCCCAAATGCCATAGAAATAGTGTGTGCCTAGGATCGCACCGTATCCGACTGAGGCAGAAGCATCTGTGTACAAGTCCAACGTGTCGGAAGTCATCCAAATGTCAGGTAAGAATAAAGATCTACTGTTAAAACCGGTTAAAAAGTTTTGCCAGGCCATTAAATCTTATTTTACCTCTTTTGTTAGTCTAATGTTGTGATGCGTATTTGAGATGCCAATTGTCAAGTTGATGAGTGGCCTAAGAAAAGCTCGTCCCGGCAAAGCCACTGCGCAAGTAAAGTTAATAGTACCTATGATGGATTGCAACACCTTAAGAGTAAGTTTATTTCGAGCCAGATATAAATGTATGAGTTTATTACATTTTTCTAATTTGTCCGGGGGAAGGCGAACCTCCATTCTCACGGAATCCAATTCGTATTCGAGGTACGTGATGGTTGTTGATGGGGCAAATGTTTTATCCGCAGCCATAGGAACGCCGATGTTGGCACATACAGTCAGGAAGCGATCAAGCTTATGCTGGCACTGGACACGAGTTGCATCTAGTATCAAACAATCGTCAAAAATATGTGTCATGTGTGTTATATATAACTTTGTGTTCGCTTTCCATTGAAGAGAATTGCTAAAGGTCTCAAATATCTGGCAACTGGAACTACAACATATTGGTAAGCATTTGTCAAAATAGTACCTCTTCCGCCACAAAAAGCCCCAGCAACGATGTTGCATGGGACAAATAGGAAGAATGCGGAAAGCATTTGATATGTCTGTTTTTGCCATAAAACACCCCCTACCCAGATGTTTTATACATGTGATGGCATGATCAATGCTTTTGTAATGTATTGCTGATTCTTGAGTTGGAATTCCATCGTTAACCGAATCGCCCGGTGGGAAGGAAAGGTGATCATTGAGTCTGAAAGACCCAGGAATTTTCTTTTCGACTAGACCCAGGGGCGACATGTGTAAATTAGGAAATGGTTTTGTACGAAAGGCCCTGCAAAGCGACCCGCTGACAATTCTTTCTGTATCTTTTCTTCAGTAATTTGGGCATTAGTTTGAGCTGATTTCAGATTATTACATAAGTGTGTTTCCAATGTCCCCTTAAACCCCACATAGAAACCCTTTCGAAAGCTTAAAAGAAGGTATTCCTTTGTGGCAGGATCGAAATCGAGTAGCCAATATTGCAAGCGGTCAATTCTGACCTGGGTAGGCAAAGGATCAGCACTTTTTGCCGACAGGATTCTTGTTCGGGTAAGTATTTCGGGGTTATTCGGATCGTTGAAAACGAAAATTAAAGCTGGTTGTTAGGTCGCTGCGGTTGCTGGCTGTATTGTGGAAGTACCTTAAAGGGCAGAGAAATTGGTTTGGGACAGCGAATGAATGAGTGTCCCCCCAAACAACTGAAGAACTTGTGCTGAAAATTGCATGAAAATCCCGATGAACAGAGACCGCTTTTGTAGTAACTAAAACAAATACCCTTCGGATACTTTATGTTTGTAATTTGTGATCGATAGTTTTGTGTATAGTTGTTATGACCCGACTCTAGCACAGCCTTCTTGTAGAGGTTTAGATGCGTTTTAATACATTTAGCTCTACCCTTTGCAACCAATTGTCTAAAGTTTTCATCATAGTACCTCCAATCAGCGCGTCTCTCAAGTTTAAGGACAGTTTTCATGTGTTGGGAAAGAGAGGCACTAACCAGGGGATATGATTCACATAAGACAATAGTGAACCTGTTCCAAGCGAGAATCCGCTGTCCTATTGTGAGTTGGACGTTCCTAATGTTTGGGACAATGCTAAGTTCAGGACCAGTACTGTACGTATCTAACTGAAATTGAAACCCGCATCTTGCGCGTTATTCAGGAGGGTAGAAAAATCAATGTGTGAGCCCGCCCATATGTTTGCCTTAACTTTATCAGGGATTAGAGTGGATGGTGTGACCGACAAGCTTACAAACTGTGATTGTGAAAGCCACCCGGAGGCACAAACGATTTGGACAACGTTACCTGTATCCACAACTGTACCTGTAACTGAGGCTGTGGTTTCCACAATGGCGGGGGAGACCATAGATGCTGCTGGTGTGTTGTCTGTTGCTATGAAGGGTCCAAGCTGAAGCCCGGTTTGTGGACAATTTTCCGTGGACGGACTGAGCATAGCTACCAGCTGATCAAATTTGTTATGGATCTCCTGTGTCACTTGGGTGGTGAGCCTGTCGGAGACCTCTTGGATTATAATATTAAGAAGACGGGGGTCTATCGATGCCCCTTCGCTGGATGTTCCAGGTTGAATGTTGGCGGCAGTTGGTGTTGACAATGGAGCCTTCTTTCTGGGCCTCTTCACCGCCTCTTGTATTTTGAACCTTGATGGTCTAGCTGTCTTCACTGCCATTTGAGACGCCGCCGCAGTAGTGAGGTGTAGAACCCAAGTACGCCAAGCATGAAACTCGATGCAAACGTAAAATGTACGGAACCAACTGGTAAACACACAGACCAGTAATACGGAATCAATTGATAATCATAAAATAGAATGGTACGGAACCAACTGGTAAACACAATTGCCAGTGATACGGAATCAACTGGTAATCATAAAATCTATTGGTACGGAACCAACTGGTAAACACACAGGCCAGTGATACGGAATCAAACTGGTAATCATAAAATCCAGTGGTACGGATCCAACTGGTAAACACACAATCCAGTGATACGGAATCACTGGTAATCATACAATCCAGCGGTACGGAACCAACTGGTAAACACGCAATCCAGTGATACGGAATCAACTAGTAATCATAAAAACCAGCGGTACGAAACCAACTGGTAAACACAAAGTCCAGTAGCACGGAACAAATTAGGAAATGCACAGTCCAGTGGTACGGAACCAACTGGCAAACACACAATCCAGTGATACGAAATCAACTGGTAATCATAAAATCTATTGGTACGGAACCAACTGGTAAACACACAATCCAGTGATACGAAATCAACTGGTAATCATAAAATCCATTGGTACGGAACCAACTGGTAAACACACAATCCAGTGATACGGAATCAACTAGTAATCATAAAAGCCAGCGATACGGAACCAACTGGTAAACACACAATCCAGTGATACGGAATCAACTAGTAATCATAAAAACCAACGGTACGGAACCAGCTGGTAAACATAAAGTCCAGTAGCACGGAACAAAGTAGGAAATGCACAGTCCAGTGGTACGAAACCAACTGGTAAACACACAGGCCAATGATACATAATCAACTAGTAATCATTAAATCCATTGGTACGGAACCAACTGGTAAACACAAAGTCCAGTAGCACGGAACAAAGTAAGAATGAACAGTCCAGTGGTAGGGAACCAACTGGTAAACATACAGACCAATGATACGGAATCAACTAGTAATCACAAAATCCATTGGTACGGAACCAACTGGTAAACACAAAGTCCAGTAGCACGGAACAAAGTAGGAAATACACAGTCCAGCGGTACGGAACCAACTGGTAAACACAAAGGCCAGTGATACGGAATCAACTGATAATCATAAAATCCAGCGATACGGAACAAACTGGTAAACACACAATCCAGTGATACGGAATCAACTAGCAATCATAAAAACCAGCGGTACGGAACCAACTGGTAAACACAAAGTCCAGTAGCACGGAACATATTAGGAAATGCACAGTCCAGTGGTACGGAACCAACTGGTAAACACACAGGCCAATGATACGTAATCAACTAGTAATCATTAAATCCACTGGTACGGAACCAACTGGTAAACACAAAGTCCAGTAGCACGGAACAGAATAGGAAATGAACAGTCTAGTGGTAGGGAACCAACTGGTAAACACACAGGCCAATGATACGGAATCAACTAGTAATCACAAAATCCATTGGTACGGAACCAACTGGTAAACACAAAGTCCAGTAGCACGGAACAAGGTAGGAAATGCACAGTCTTGTGGTACGGAACCAACTGGTAAACACGTAGGCCAGTGATACGGAATAAACAGGTAATCATAAATTCCATTGGTAAGCAACCAACTCGGAAACAGAAGGTTAACATAAAATCCAGTGGTACGGAACCAGCTGGCTAACACAACCCAGTGGTACGGAACCAGCTGGAAAACACAAGCTAGTGTACGGAACCAATTGAAAGAAAACAAACATGGAGTTGCTTGCAAGTCCTGTTCGAAAGTATTTTAACAGTGTAACATGGACAAAAGACTCACAAAGCACTTTTAGACACATATGTTGATGAAATGAATTTATGCAATAAACGATGGGAAGTATATCTACATATAGCTTAATGGTTCTCTGGTTTAATTGTGCGTACGACAGAGAGACCGAAACTGATAATTTTGTCGACTATCCTGCCCCCATGCATATAAATTCTAGAATAGCGCCGAATATTGAAATCCGGGCGCAAACGATCGTCTATTTCTGATTTCAAAATGACGCTGCAATCTTTTACAGATGGAATGACCCAGTGCAAGTGTGATGAAATATGTAACAAAGGAAAGGTTAGCAGAATTGATGGAATGGAAACAAGTTAATGTAAGTAGTTACTTAACTTTCAAGACGATTCATCTGGGTCAAAATTCCAGGAAACGAGGAAGATCTAACAGCGTGAACCGATAACAACGAAGAAAACATTTCTACAGAAAAAGAAAACACGTCCGCACCCCAGAAGGAAATTTGCTCAACTCACGCCCAAGTCCATAGCAGAGGGAATCCCTACGCGCGCAGCCGGTGCGAAAGCATTGCGATTGGCTGGGCAGAACACATGATTAAAACTTTAAATATATTGGCCCTTGACAGCCCGTTACCCGACGAAACTGGCGGGAAATTGTAGACCCAATCACACCTCCTATAAATGTCCTTACGCGAGCGTAAATCGTTATATATATATATATATATATATATATATATATATCCCTTTCCATATTTTTAAATATCTTTATAAATCTACAGAGCAAAGCCCTTGCCAAATACACATTTTTCGAACTGGTTTTCAGTTGGCAATGCAATGAAACAAAGATGCGTTTTGTTAGCTTTGATGTATACAATATTTGTCAATAACTTATTGTTCCAGTTAAGGTATATTGGATTTGGAACAAAGACTGGCCCCATAGCTGTGAGAAATCGAACTCTAACTGATGATATTTCACTTTTGACTACTTAACCTAACAATCTGCAAATGTTAATAGATATCTCTTACGCCTACATTGATTAAAAACGTAGCGATTTGAGATCATCAAGTGATCCGGTCCGCAATACTAGAATTATGTCAATATGAAATGGGAGCTCGAGTCGTCATGTTTCCGGGATACTAAGTCTGCGGCACATCTGGAGTAGTATCACAATAGGACTTTTGGACCGAGTTTGATGACATAGGTGAAAGCATTCGATACCTCATGACTTTACCCTATCATCACATAGCAGTGCATACGGTATGGGATAGTACAAATAATTATAACGCTAGGGTGACGGTTTTTGTTTAGTAAAATCGACTAGCGTAAAACTATGCAAACGTTGTTGAACTTTTGAAAATACAATTATTAATTTTCAAAAACAAAATTGCTACACCCATTGCGTCACGGTAAACGTTTTTGCAAAGCGAAAGGCGCTGGATAACCGTTACTTGTGTTTCACTGTATGTAATAAATCGAGTACCTGTTTAAGGTCATTAACGCCTTAATTTTGTATCTGTGTGTGGTGGCGTCCCTGGTTTTCCATTTCCACCAGCATTATTTCGAACTTACCCACACTATATGTTTTATCCTCAAAATGCATCGAATAGAGTTTAATAATGTTACTGACACTACTTTGTCCTGCCCCGTAAAGTTCCGAATCAACGCGTATTCATAAATGCAGCTGTAATAAGTTATTTTATCTGCATGGCCAGTGTCACCGGTTACTATCGATATAATCTCGGCAATAACTCTGACTGGCATGCCCATAATATCTGCTATGGTCACACTTCCAGCAAAACCAAGCCCAACCGTGGTTGCGCCGGTGATTCTACCTCCAAACATACGCGTAAATACGTCATAAGCATTGTAGTTCTCTTGGTGATTTCATGTCATAGTAGTTGTTCCGATTCGATTATTTTCTCGCGTAGGTAACACTGAGGGTCGATCATAGCGCTTCAAATAATAATGTGAACGAGAAGTATAATTGCTCGATAGGCTGGACTTCTTAACGTCCAAGAGGCACTCGAACTTTTAATCAAATATTCTTTCACACTGGTAAAACGGTCATACGATCCTAGAACGGTTCTGCTAGGGGAATATTCAAGTCTCCGACAAGAGTGTGACCTGGAGACTTAGTACCACGTTCAGTGGAATCATGTTGATTGCATCCATCTTTAGTGTCTTATACGATTGTTATCGTCTTTGGCCAAAAACTGTTACACAGTTAAGTGCGTCACTGTTAAGTAACAGTTGGGATTTTTCTTTTCTGGAATGAGTCAGTGTCTGTTCAAGAAATTCAACCGAGAATGTAACCGGGGTGCATTTGTCGGTGAATTCCACTTCATCGTTGTAGAAACAATCCATGAGTGTTTTTATACCCGGCTTACATTGTGTGACTGAGCGTTTTGGCGTGCTAATGTAATGATTTCAAGCTGGCTTCGAGTTGGTATTGCTTTACCAGTGTGGTCGCAACTGTAAATTTCTATTTAGCAATAAACACTATTATATTTTAGTGTGTACGTGCGTGTTTTAATGCAATAAGTTTGAAGCAGATATTCATCGACAAGTGGAACACAATTATTATCGATGTTAGCAGCCTTTTCTTAGGTCATTAATAATCTTGTCCGTAAATTATGCTACCCCATTACAGATTTCCTTTAATTCTACCAGGTTCTTTGAAACAGCGCTTCAGAGTTTCAAAACAATATATTGAATGTTCTTTTAAATTTTCCAGTTTGATCTTTTAAAATAACAAGGTTACCAGGTTTGACGTCAACAATAACCCGGCTGATAAGTTCAGTCAAATCCGCTTTATTGGAAAACCTGGTCAGATCTACATAGTCGCGTCTTCCGGCTACGTTTCATCCGTAAATATCAATAAATATTTCGATTTTATTAAGCGTAGTTTCTAAATGAAAATGCGAAATCAACAAGAGCGGGTAGTACTGGCGAATGCTCAAGTGCATTCAACGCTTTAACAGCAAGATGTCCACATATGGACCCGTCCGGGCGAGTTTGGAAAGGCAGAATTAGAGATTACATGCATAGAAGTTATTGATTATTTAAGCCGTGTCGATTTTTTTTTTTTTATAAAAAAACCCCACTGTTTTAATGAAAACAGTGTATATCTTCCACCGACCCGGCTTAAATAATCAACAATTTGTATAATTGTAACTATACGACTGTAGTGTAGGCCTTAATCTAAGTAGCTTTGAAATATCACTTGACAGTAAAAGTAGTCAGATATTCCACACTGGATTAAAACTGATACACACCAACAGCTGGTTTATGTTATATGTTCACTAGGGTTTAAGTTCCATGGGAAAAATACTTTCAGGGCAGTCTTTCCTCCCCTTCCTAGCTGTTCTGATGTCTTGTATTTAATAAATAGTACAGAGCACCTTCTGCAGTTATTCTTCAATAACAAATAACATTACATGGTGGCAGCGGTGAAAACACAGGATTGAAATTATCAGAGTTGAAAATGGCTTCATTTCAATTTATAAATCCGGACAAACTTGACTTTTCGAGACCTGAAACTTGGGAAAAGTGGTTTTAGCGCTTTGGACGCTTTCGTCAAGCGTCTGGACTTAGTGAAAAAGAGGAAGAAATTAAAACAAATACCTTGATTTATTCCATGGGAAGTGAGGCTGATGACTATTTTGTCTTCGTTCAACCTGACAGAGGAAGATCAAAATAAGTGGAAGTCCGTGACAGATTCGTGCGATATTTCCTTCCAAAGAGTAATGTAATATTTGCAAGGGCAAAATTTAATCAAAGAAAACAGGAAGAGGGAGAAGCAGTGGGCAAGTTTCGTTACAGCTATCTATCTGTTTGCAGATAATTGTAATTTGGAGCCACTACATAGTGAAATTATCAGAGATCGACTTGTAGTTGGACTGCGAGATTCATAACTGTCGGCAAAATTGCAGTTTGATGCAAATCTAACTCTACAGTCTGCCTTTAGTCAAGCTCGACAAAATGAGGCAGTGAAAAAGCCACAATCAACTATACGAGCAACTGGAGAGAGAATGACTAAAATGGATCCAGTAAAACCGCCTTCACTGAAATATGGGAAGCAGAAACATAAAATCCCAAAAGTTCAACAGAATAATGTCAGCAGAAAAGGATGCATGAGACGTGGAAATAAGGTTAATCATTCTCGGGACCAATGTCCAGCAAAAGGAGCAGAATGCCACAAGTGTAAGGAAAGGGGACACTATGCAAAATGTTGTCTGTCAAAATCAACAGTTTGCACAATAGAATCGAGAGCGGTACCTGGATTTCTAGGGACTATTAGCACAAAGAAGGGTCAGCCGTGGATAACGCGTGTGAGATTGAAGAACACTTCACTTTTATTCAAGATTGATACTGAAGCTGATGTGACTGTAATTCCTGAGAGGGATTTACGAAAGATTGGAGACCAAAACTATCAAAGTCTGATCGAAAATTGTGCGGACCTGGAAACTCTGAACTTAAGGTGCTGGGAAAATTTACATGTGGACTGGAATCAAACAAAGCGTTCAGTGTGCAAGACATATTTGTTGTAAAGGGACTGAATCAGGCACTCTTGGGCAGGCCAGCGATTCGTGTTCTCAAGATCATTGAACAGGTAAATATTTCCTCATTAAATGCCTCAGATAAAAACTCACAAAATGAAAGCAAAATTCACGATAAAGCTATACATTTAGACAGGGATTATCACGAGAAATTCCCAAATTTGTATAAAGGTCTAGGGAAAACAAAATGGTTTTCTATAACATAACTCTGGACAAAAATACCAAACCTTATGCCTTATCTACCCCAAGAAAGGTTCCTATCCCTTTATTGCATAAAATGCAAGAGGAATTGGATAGAATGGAATGAAATGGGTGTTATTTCAAAAGTTGATGAGCCCACTGAGTAGTGCGCGGCAATGGTTGTCTTGCCGAAATCAAACGGTATTCCCAACAATATCGGACTTTCTTCAGAGATTTGTTCAAGACACAAATTTTACTATAATAGGATAATTGTGTGCCAGGCATCCTCGATGTAAAGCGCACAGCGTACACGACAAGAATATATTTTTTAATTACGGTGACCTCTCCCCTTTCTATTCCTCTGCATGCATTTTTAAAAAGGGGGTATGAGAGGTATAGAACATGATTTTAAAACAAAATGTGATCTACAAAGAAAATAACAATAAATGAATTTAAATTCTTTATCTTATCTGCTCCTTTAACATCCTTCTTAATGCTGACATGAAATTATAGTACATGCCCAGATACAACAGACACTTTAAACACTAGGCTGAAACTGAATTTTTGTATTGCATGTGGGATGTCACGTGAAGGCTCGCCAGACCTATCGAGTTATCACTAAAATATGGGATGCTAAGTGAAGGCTGGCCAGTTCTATCAAGTTATCGCTAAATCGAATGTTCTTCTTAGAAGGTACTATTACTGGCAGAAGGAAATCACATTGACATACATTTAAAGGTCTAGTAACCACAGATATGTTTCTATATACAGTCATAAAATTGTGCATAATAATTAAAAAAAAAAGCAGGGTTGTGCAATAAAAACCATGGCTTTTTGAAAATTGGACAAGGTTTTTCCGAGACAAAATACAACGAGCTTTTCATCGGAAAACCACATTTTTACATTGCTATACTTTGTTTTTATATTTAGTTAGCATTTGAAGGAGAAAATCCCAGCAGGGTTTATTCTTAATTTCATGGAAAAGGAGGGATATCCCCAGCATATTTTACGGGACGAACCTAGTTTTACTCATAAAAGACTGGCATATTTCACGAAGTTACATGTTTTCTCTTACTTTATTATATTTTATTGCCAAAATTGCTATTTTTAGAGAAAATCAAGTTTTTTCTGTGAGCCAAATATAGACAATCCATGATATGAGTTTGATTTTTGGTATCAGAGATTTTACAATGATAAAAACAAATGTATCAAAGGCAAACGGGAAAATTATCAAAAAAATTTATTATTAACAAACAATAATAACAAACATGATTTCTTAAATAAAATTAACATCAATATAAGTAATATGTTTCTAAACACAAACACCTGGTTTCACAAAATAACTTGCGATATCACAGCTTTCTGATGAAATGCCTGATTAATTGATCTACGAAGAGCTCGCAATATCAGATGCTTCGCATCACATGGTACGTGTATCACTTTCAGTGAATGGCAAGTCTGCTAAATATGTGTTCTACTTCTATTTGTTGACTCACTCGGTTATCGTGCGAAAGAGAGGGGGATGGAGACATAGAATAAAACAGGGTACAAAAAAATTTGGCCAGGTACAACAATCACGTATCAAGACGGCTTCAGAAAATCAGGTTCAGTTGTTACTTTACCATACATTTCGTCTGACTGAAATTCTAAATTCTGGTTTATCGATTTCATATATTTTTCAATAAGTTATAGATCAATATGGTATATACCAATAAGCAAGATCTCAAATAAGAAACTTCCAGACATGTATATTTTAAGTGACATACTTTTTTAAATGAGCTTCGTCCGACTGAGAAAACCATTTATATACCATTTATCCTCAATTATAAGTCGAATCAGCTGTAAACAACATAGACACTGATCTATATGCGCCTGTTGATGCTTCTTCTACTAATTACTCCTAGAAAATGTTTATATAGAAATGAATCTGCCGATATATTGTATCTGGAGTTTTTCATATATTGGACATTAACGTCCTGTTAGGTGTTTTTGACATTTATGAATTAGAGGGTGCATTTTCTTTCTCTTTCTTCATCTCCGACAGAACGTTCTTAAGACTCAAGTGCAGGAAGTCATACATCCTGGTCTGGATAGCCTCTTTTTCCTTCGTCTTAAAATCTACGATCAGATATTAGTGATGTGATACTTCAAACACTTTAGTACAGATATCAATTAAACGTAGCAATAGTTTGAACAGGTTTTACAGGAAGTATTGATTACTATAAAAGTCATTGAGAATTTAGGACGTTAAAACTTTGTAGTTCATTATATTCTCAAATTTAATTTGAAGTTGTGAAATTTGAAAATGTAAGTTAAATACTAAAATATCCATTATCTGTTGAAAGCGCCACCACATGCAGAACTCGCGTTTCTTACTTGTAATAAGTTTTTTCTGACAATTGTTGGTTTCAATGTTTTTGTTTTAGATAAACAAGAGTTGTACGCTCTTCGAGCATAATTGCATCTAAGTGTTACATCCTAAGACAGGGTCACTTTATCAAAGACTTTGGCCGTTAGAGGGAAGACAACTTCAACGATCGACTGCCGCCAAGACATCCACTGTTGTCCACAAAAATTGTAGTAAGTACATGTAACTACCGTCACAAAATGACCTATGCTTGTAAAAGATGCCAGATTTATCAAGTTGTAAACTGTGATATGACAAAAAAATGTCAAAACTAATTTTTCTCTGATAAATTACGCTTTTCTATGGAAACTGGAAAACAAACTATATTGCATATGTAAATAGAAAAACCCATTTTATCGGAGAAAATTCAGTTCTTCTTCCAAAACCTCTAACATCGAGAGATAAGCGGTTGACTTTCATCTTTATGTGCAAACGGCTTAAGGAAACCGAGACAACTAGAATTGGCATCTAGGATGCAGGAAACAGTCCTTTCACATACAACGTATATTATCGGAAAAAATGGTTTTCATTCAAAATGATAATGTTCTGAAATTGTTTCTATATTTTATTATTATCAGTCAAACATTACGTGTGGAAAAAAAAATTCTCATTGTATTGATGTCGTAAATACCTTAATAAATTGATCTCCTATTGAATGAGTACTGTTCGATGTATGGAAAATGTAAATATTTTTATGACAACATACATAGTCATCTGCAAACAACTTCTTACTCACTATATGCCCTTATATAGGTAACTCGAGTGAAGGGGGAATTCAATGAAAAATGAGTGGGTAAATATTGGCGTACATCTTCATACATGTGAAGGTTTTTATATACCTATCCAACATGAAGGGTTTGCAGATGCACAAACGTATTATGTACCTCTTTTTCCATGTATGTATGTATGTATGTATGTATGTATGTATATGTGAATGTATATATGTATGTACGTACGTACGCACGCAACCACGTACGTACATACGTATGTATGAATGTATGTATGTATCGGAATGCACGTCTATCATTTTCCTTGTAGTTGAAAGCCAGATATATAAATAAAAACCTTCCCTTGTTCTTATGAATAACATATTTATAGATTATATTCACTGCCTTTGAGACCGCTCCGGATGCGGGAGGTCGTGGGTTCGATCCCCGGCCGAGTCATACCAAAGACTTATAAAAATGGTTCTAACAGCTGCCTCACTTGGAAAAACAACAACAAAAGCAAAACAAAGTATTCTACTAATCGGTTATATAAGATTGCGATTTCTTCATTATACTAATGTTTAATTTTAAACTCGTAGATTGGCTTATTATGCTTTCGACACATTTGAAAAATATTCTTGAGGCATAAAGTCAAAGTGTTAGGCGTACCGAGTGTAACAGTATAAGGATGAACACAGTACACTGAAAATCTTCACTTTCGAGGTTAACGTTTCCAAGGAGAAAATAAACAAAATCAAAGGGTTTTGACATAGACACATGCGGGTTCTTCTTGGGCATAACTACTTGCCAGGAAAATGGAATGAAAGATAAATTTACGTGAATGAAGTACTCACATTTCCGTATTTAAATATATAGTCCATTTTATTACAATGAAATACGCATACTATTACCAATCTATTAAAAACCAATAATTTTGATTTTCCATTGATTTGTATATTGCTATTGAAAATTTAAAACTAATTTGGTACTTTATACTTTAGGTCACGGTAATGAACAGTGCATGCCCTTCCACTTGCATATGTTCATCACCTATTATGTTTTCTCAATATATAAATTTCATAATGTTTGCGATATATTTTCCCAACTTCATCAGAGAAGGGACCTAAGCAGCAGGTATTTGGGAATCATGACTTCCAGATATAAATTTATATCTCTCAGGACCCAGTATTCTATGAACATCCATTCGTTGTCATTGCCCCTTGATTGTATACATTCCGGCACTGTGTTCTTGCATGTGAGATGTGTGCTTGGCATGATTCCACTCTTTGCCTGGATGACTACAAAATCGCATAAAATATTGGCCAGTTTTTCAGACAAAAGCTGGTACTCTAAACCTTTGTTGAGTTCTCCGTAGAATTCTGAGGATTTTTCGTTGAATAGAATTTGTTCCGTGAACATCACAGCCGATGCCATAGAATCATAGTCTTCCAGAACAATATATGTCTGTTTTGGGAACAAAAATGGGAAGGGTGATGAAAATAACATATTCATTCTAACATACAAGCAAATATTCTCGTAAAAAGTATCTTAATTATATTTATAAAATCAATCCTAGAATTTAAATGTCGAAGAACGATAACCGATGACTTTATTTACACTGAAATAGTATTAAGTCGAAACTGTGTTGGAAAACTCAATGACTTATCTTTACCAATATTGGTGAAAATGACTTTGTTTAATCACACCTTAAACATAGAGCAGAATCTTTGAGACATTAATAATTACCAACTCTACTACTACTACTACAATTATTATTATCATTATTATTATTATTATTATTATTATTATTATTATTATTTATCAAAACCTGAATTTAAAGTTCACTGGCCACCTATATTGTACAATCGTGTGATATTATTATAGTCATAAACAAAACGCATTTGTTATGTATGCACACCATAAAAACGTTTAATTAGACTTAAAAATACGCTTTTTTAAATGAAAAAATTATTCGGCAATCTCCGTAAACAATTGGTAGTATCCGCGTGCCAAAAACGGATTTGACGTACATTTATCCCTTCTATTCAACCTAGTCATTAAAGTGTTTAATTTCCCCACGTAAACGTCTATGTAATATAACTTACGATCGTGCTTTTGTGCAGCAAATATTGTGCATTGTGCTGCATATGGATATAACCAAAAGAGTGATGATGGGAATAAGGGTTCTTTCTTTTTCCGAAAGACCCTTTTTAACAGAAAACAAAAATTGTGGATTCAAGCTGTGGGATCGAATAGGGTAAGGGATGGGAAGGTTGTATCATTTATGCCGGATTATAGCCAATTTGGTCCAAAGACAATTCGGCCGAAGACATTTCGACCCAACTTAACAATAGTTTGAACAAGTTCTTTTTCTTCAAACAACAAGTAGATACTACGTAAGATAGGGTTTGGGAAAAAAACTAAATTTAAACAACCTATCTTGATATTCTTTCAAAGAAAATAGCCATACTTCGTAACGTACATATATATGAGAGAAAACACAAACTGACATATCTTGCTCGTTCTAATTAAAATATTTATATACATTTTTTATGCTTAAAAAAATATAAGCATCTGCACAACGGCATTCTCAATTTAAGTCTTCCGGTCAAATTATCAATATTGATTTATAAAACAATATTCTACAGAATACGTATACATATTTCTAAGTGTAGTGTACAAGAGATATTATAGCAAATATTTTTAATTTTAGGTTTCAGGTTGTAACACTGCTGATTATAATACACACTCGATTAGACATGAGAGAGAGAGAGAGAGAGAGAGAGAGAGAGAGAGAGAGAGAGAATAATGTTGAGCATTTTGTCAGTGTTTAGCTGCTGCAATATGAAGCTCTTGCCAGTTAATTTTATTGTTTGTTTTTATTTTTCAAGTTGTCTTTGTGTGTGCGCGCGTAAATTAAAAACTTGTCATTACTAGTCAATCATATTTGCTCCATTCTTCCATACAAATAAGAAAGGAAATAATTTTGTGTTGAATTTGTGCCCCCCCCCCCTGCAAGATACAAAAAAATTGATAAACATACACTTATTTGAAACTAAAATGAAAGAAACTAACCTTGCTTTGTTATCATTTATTCCTTCTTTTTTCATCATGCGAAATTTATTAAAGAAAAAAATACATCCACAAACTTTGTATATGTAGCGAATGCCGGCTTGCGTATGCATCCTTACTGTAGTGTGTATCGCTTATGTCAAATAACAAAATCACAAACGAGACGAAACTATCACCCGATTGCTTGAAGACACCTGCCATTCACGCATGATACGTTACAAGGTGCAAACTGACCAAGATTGTATTGTATCCTGGATAACTATACTACGGTATCTCGCAAATAAAAATCATTATTTTAAAATACATTCACTGTGAGTGCAAATGATAATTTTTGCGCTAGCATGGGTTACAAAAGAATTATTAAAGAAACTTATTGTTGTGTATACCATTTGCCCTGCAAACATCAATTATGATTACATATGGCAAACAATTAGAAGCCCGGGTGATGAATAAACACAGCGAGCAATAAACTCCTTCCTTAAACTTACCGACAGGATATCAAATGCAAAGGTTATTTTAATACAAAGCAAACACACCCCGGAAACTGACTTTGGTATCTTTTAAGTGTGCCGATTTTTTCTTATGAAGTCGGCCGACATAAGAAAGCCAAGTTTGGTTCCTTTGGATTCTTTTAAGTGTGCCGATTTCTTTTTTTTTCCTAAAGTCGGCCGACAAAGGGAAGCCAACATTGATTCCTTTCTACCTGCATTAACGGGAATTTTCAAAATAAATTGAAATAATGGAACAGTTTTGAAAGCGACAGAATCTAATGTGTCGTGCACGCATATCGATATAAGGCTAAACAGTAAATTAGTTTTCAGTAGTTTCATCTAAATGTTCTTAATCCATAGTCTATAGGGTTTTATTTTTCGACAACAAGAAGCATGCACTTCGTCTTGTGGGGATAAATGTACATCATTTCCTACTGGCGTTCTCTATAGGTGGGAAATCGCAGCTAAGGGGAAGAAACAGTGTTGTATACTTCTATTTCGAGTAAATAGATTATTATTTCTTCTTTACACTCGATAATTTTTTTGTTCTTTTTGTGCGAGTATAACTGCTTTTAATCACGTAATGCAAATCTGATGTAAAAAAAAGTGTTGTAGTATAACCAGTGACCTTTAATTGAGTGAGAAAATGGATTTACACTTGTCTTAGATCTCATCCTGTGACTCTATTGATTAGTAATCAAGGACATTTTATAAAGCTATTTTGTTAGAATCACATGTGTTTTGGTATTTATTAAAGTTTCGCTAAATATATGTCTTACAAATTACAAATTTAGAAGGGATACGTATGTTGTTCATAATTATATTCAAACGGACAATTGAATAATTGCATAGTCACCCAGTAAATCCTCTTTCCAAATGTACAAATTGAGTCAGAAATGGACTGACAATAAAATTATTATTATTATTATCAGTAGTAGTAGTAGTAGTAGTAGTACTAGTGTTCATTACCTACCGCATTTGAATTTCGAACTTTGTCTTGTTCTGTATTCATATCTTTGGCCCCGTACGCATATAAAAAATCAGCAAATTCCTCAATAGCCTGAACACTTTCTGTGTTTTGTATTCTATAAATGCTCTGAAAAAGGAACAGGCATCGTATTATTTTGAAGGACGTGATTAAAAGGAAAATCAGAATAACTATATTATAAAGAACCACGCCCTCTCCAAGATAATACAGTACATGTGTGTGTGTGTAATAAATTGGCAACTTTCCAGATGGAATTCTTAATGAATAGTAATCAAGTTGCCGAAGAAGAGAACGTTTAAAGAGCAGCGTTATATCCGCAACGCTTTACAAATTCTATAAATTATATTATACGTTTCATGAGTGACACTCATTATTGTACAATTAATAAGAAATTGTTTGGCGTTATTGCTAAATTTAAAATAACCTAAATAAATTGTTTAGCAAAGCTGTTTAAAAATATTAATGAATTTGTATCCTGTCCTGGAAAATGTATTCCAAGTTATGTCAATGTATGCGATATTTTGCATAATAATTGTTATATTACGTTAACTGATTTATTATGATTTCCATCATTCGAATAGAAAACTTACTGACAAGTTAAAATTGGTTGGAAACTCAGTATAGCAATATCATGTCTAGATAACACCGAATTACAAAGAATAATATTAAGTTAAATATATGTACTAAATCTGAGACGTACTACAGCAAACCTGAAGTGATGTTGTCTTGCATTGTTTAAACAAAAATAAGCATGAGTTGGCATACTTACATAGTTAATTTTTAGATTTTTAACCATCTGCTTTGCTTCATACAGCTTTAAGATGATGTGATCAATCTTGTCCTTGACTTGAATTGCAAGTATATCTTGGTTTATTCCAGACTCGCCAGGAATTATTGTCCTTCCACACGGAGCTTTCCATGTTTCATATTGTTTCTTTCCGCAGACCGATGTTGCCATCGTGGTGTATGCTGTTGTACTTTTGAATAAAATGAATTTCATGGACAACACGAACGCCGCAGTGAAGCCTAATGGAACTGAACAAAGAAAAGCAGATAAAACCACTTTTATACAAAGTTTTAAACTAGTAGGAACATTCAACATTTTTGTAAAAGGGTAGGTGTCGAAATCAAAATGCAATATTGTCATTTATTTGTTTCCTCTATTTTTTGCTATAATTTAAGTTCCATACTTAGGAATACAGTATTAACGTTCTAATGAATTAAAACGTGTGTCATTATGAATGAGCGAGTCAATGATTTATATGTATGTGCGTATATATGCATGTGTGCGTGTGTCTATTGCTTGCCAGGCTACTTCATGTTTGTCAAACACAGAAGAAAATTACAGAAATCGGAATTTCATTATATTTCTATTTGTAATGTCTTTATTGTGACGCTACAACTGTATATAATTCATTATTAACAAATTGTACTATATCTGACAGTGATGGAATACTTTTCAAGCTCAACCTTCGTCAGGAGATTTAAATTACCCCGCTAACGCTCTATCTGCTGCAATGTTTTAAGCTTCTTTTACATGATAAAAATGAAGATTCAACTGCACTTTATATCTAACAATCTGAAAGAAATTTCCGTATCATAATAGTTTATGTACTAAAAGGTTATTTATAAATTATGCAGTCAAGTAATTTGTATCTAATTTGTTTTTTGAGATATAACACATTGACATAATTTTTATTGTTCAGTGAGATCTGCAAATTATGCAGTTGTTTCCTTTAGGCCAGGTTGTAAAGATGAATATCTGGTAGGAAAAGCATCTATCTATCTATATATATATATATATATATATATATATATATATATATATATATATATATATATATATATATATATATAATCATACTTTTTAGAGAAGTTAAAAATTCTCTAACATGTATCATAGTTATATCATTTGTATTAAATGGTATTAGCAAGGTATTCTCCTGTAGATTACAGGAATATCATTTTCCGTTCTGATTAGTGTATTTTGTGTATATTTTTAATTTTCTCTCACTCTCTCACATACACACACACACTCTCTCTCTCTCTCTCTCTCTCTCTCTCTCTCTCTCTCTCTCTCTC
>JAECUM010057322.1:0-15770 GCA_016617855.1 Megalonaias nervosa
GTATGTCTTGTCTAGAGTGTTGGGGTAACCCTGAAAAGGGCTGTTGTGTTCACGGGGTGTGATGGCAATCTTTTATTGTCTAAGATTGCGTCCCAGTCTGGCGGCAGGCTTAACTACAGGACACGGTCTGCTTCTTCGGAAAGAGAATGAGAACTCTTTCGTGTCTACTCGGCAGTCAACAAAGCCTCTGTCTGGCTCCTGCTGTTGTTGCTGCTGCTGTTGTTGCTGTTCTCTCTGCTGCTTCTGAAGTCTATACTTCTCTGTCCACTCTTCTTGTTCTTTCTGGTTTCCTTCTCTGAAGAGTACTTCTATCAGGTCTTCGGTCACTTTCAATATCGTGACATTCTGTCTCTCCAGGCTTCGGTATCAGGTTTTGCCTGACACGATGTAAATTCACATAAGCTTCGTTCAGTTTGGCTAGTCTTAAAGGCAGTTTCGTAGGTTGACGAGTCAACAACGGATGGCCAGACTGTTGTTGCTGTTGTTGCTGTTGTGTTGTAAAACTATAAATTGTTGGCCAGACTGGAAACTACCCTGCTTTATATGGTTCAAACGCGGACGCGATAGTAAACATCCCTACTGTCCCTAATGTCACGGTGAGAGATAGAGAGAAGTCAAAGAGCATTTCAAATAATAATTTTTTTTAAAACAAACGACAGAAATATTTTTTCGAAATACATTTTTATTCAAGCAAACAACAAACAACTAACAATTAACAATAATATCAAACAAACAAATTATTTTTGACAAGGTTGACAACGTTGTGAAGTCAAGTTAGATTTCCACTGATGGAAGTCATGACACCATTGATGTACACTACGTTCTCTAGCTAAAGACAAAAGATAGCCACAACGGTCACAAAACCATCGATCTACTTTCTCATCGTTTCTAGAAGAGTTACGATCAAAATAAGACAAAAAATGTTCTAAAGGATATCCAAGACTGCGTTGATGAAGAAAATACACACAGTATTGTCCACACACCAGGGAATCTGTGCCTTGTAATTTCACATTATTGAATCGTGTCGTCTGGGCATTTCTTATAAGTCTGATATCGTCTTCCAAAGTGGGTAATCCATACGAATCAAAATACTCCACACAATCCTCTTTAGGGAAGTAGACGAATACCCAGTAGGTTCCTGGAAGATGATTATCGTCCGTGTTGATGACATAAGCTTGATGGTCTTGAGGTTTGCGATGAGGTAGTTCATCTTTTGCGTACACGACAGGACTCCAAGAAGCAGTGTGCGAACTGTTGCTCAAAAGGTAATACAGTTCCCAGGTATCCATTTTTTTCCACAGGTAATAAGTCATCAATTCAATTCTGACTTTTTGCTTGAAAATCTGACAAGTAACCGTTTCTGGGCTAAGAGAGCTTCGATGCGATAGATCTCCAGAGTAGTCAATGGAGGACAGGAATGATCACGCAGGTCTTTATACCACTGATGCAACACTGCTTCTTCCGAGATGAGACCCCAAGCCTCGTCTAGATACTCGTCCAATTTTTCTTCTTGACTCGTCATCACACATTTATTGTGTTGAATTTGACTGGAATGATCATTTTGACATCCATATCAATCTTTCTTGGTCAATTCCGTAATTTTATCCGCCAGGTGTTTTGCAAAACACGACACTAAATGTTGTTCTTGTTCTGGCCATCTGGACGTGACCACCACGTCCACTTCGTCTTTGACTTGGGGTTCTGCCTCCACGATATCCTCCCATTCCATTTCCATAGATTCTCCACCTTTTAAAGAGGGATAAGAGTCTTCCATTGTTTCTAATAGTCTAGAATGACTTCTCTCAAACTGTTGATTTCTATGGTATTATCGAATTCGGCATACAGGATGACGTTGACCGTCTCGGTGAGAGCTTCTGCAAACTGAAGTTCCACACGCAGTTGACCGGATTTTATAGGGTAGAAATGTCCCTCGTCGTTGCCTTGGTCTGGAGTGATATCAAAGGCCCACAAAATGTAACTTTCTTTATAATCTTCGTAGGTAATGCCGTGACTGGTGTTGGTTCCTAGCTGTTCGGTAGCTTCGTACAGGGACATGTACGATCTGAAGTAATTTTTCTGGGCAAAGTTAGGTTCGAAGGGCCTGGTACACAAGGTCTTGGCATCGCGACTGACTTCGATCTTGGACACTCTGTAGTGTTTAAACTGGAAAGGATTTTGATCGTGGGCTCCGTTGAGGGCTGCATTGCTCACAATACCAACGATTAAACGTTTAGGTAACTGTCCTTGGAACAGACTATCTTCGATCTTGGATCAGAGTCCAGCAGCAATGGTGAAAAGTTTTCACTTCTACGCGTCATCTCGGATACTTGGCGGTCGTTCTGCTCAACGTGTGACTGATGTCGTTTCCCACTTTAGATACCACTTCTACGCGGCGCACGTAAAGTATGGCTTCCTGGATGATGGTTTTGTACTCGTTGGCATGAGCCATCAAATGGAAAGTGGCACTGATACGATTCAATCTCAGGCGGATATCCACTTCGTTTAGCAAATACTTGTCTTGCAACCACATGTCCAAATGTAAATGATCCATCAGTTCTAAACTACGTCCTTGCAGAATTTTCTTTCTACTGTCATTAAAGCCCACATTGTGAGGATCGTCATCTGCTGTGAGGACTGTGTCCTTAAACTTGTTCTCGCCTACTGTGTCAGGTTTCCATACCACGCAAGCATCCAGATGAGTGTTCTTGGCCTCTTTTCCGCACGTCAAGAGATTTTCTAGGTACGCTCGGTAAGGGTAAGTATCCATGCTACTGCTGACCAGTTTGTTATTCAAGTACAAATCCACTTCCCTGAACAAGGAAAGCATGAAATTGTTGACTCTCAGATTGGTGTTGTCCGTTTTGATCACTTTGAGTTTCTGATACAAGTAACTGCTATTCAGAGCGATGTAATCATCGGGCTGTCCTTTGATTTCAAACTCGATAGGAGCTGAATCCGTCAAAAAGACGAGATAAAATTCGACCCATTGGGATTCTTGCATCGTCATCATGGTGGGTGGCATGGCAAACAGATCCAGTTCCGACTTGGAACAGGCGCAAGACTCTTGGTGCATCATTTTCTTTCCTTCTCTCTCTCTCTCATTCTTTTTCATAATCAAAAACGTCTTAGTCTCGGACGGTTCTTCTTTTCTTAGTTTTTCTAGCTGGGGTGGGGGCGTGAAGTCCTGTGGAGGGGTGTATTCGTCGTCGTCTCTTTCTACCTTGTCCTTCCTGTGGCTCTATGGAAGCAGGAATGCCTGACTCGACATCGCCCAGGGCATTCATAGGAGTTTCTCGCCGACCCGTTTGAAGGAAGACATTTTTGCCTGCTCTCAAGAAAGCTTATTTGGGCTTTTCTTTGTCGATGATGACATTTTGGAGAAATTCTTTGCCTTGCGTCAGCGCGGCATCTTTCAAGGCGTGCAATCCTCGTGTCACCATCGGTTTCAAACCCGGAGCTACCGAACGAAAGGCTGATTTTAGCATATCTCCTAAACCATGTCCTCGCTGTCGAGAAACTCTTTGGTAGTTGACAGTGTCGAAATACGACTTACTGTCGGGCAGATAGTGAGGATGTACAAATTTGCGGTGAACATGATAGGTGTTTCCACCTTCCCCGTCAGCGTTCGTGGCAGAAGAATCCACTTTGAAAGCAATGACAAGCAGTAAAGGTACGGGGGTGTGTCCCACCACGTTGTACTCCACCACATCGGAGTACACAAAGATCAAATTCAGTCCTTGGTTCATTTCTACCGGGAAACGAAATAACTTTAAAAATCGAATGTTGCTAAAAATGCTGATGTCAGGGGAAACAATGCCATCAGATGAGGTGATCTGCTTTCCACCCAATATCTCAAACAATTCATGATTAAAAGTAATGGACAACGTTTGGGCATCCGTAAATCTCATCAATAGACAACGAGCCACTTTATGGTACTCAGTAGTGACAGGTTTGTTCTGTTTGGTCGAAAATTGTGGCAATCGTGTCAACCAAATGTTGACCATTAAAATAATAGCCTGCAGGAATTTTCATCTCATAGATGCTTAGAGGAGATTTGTCTTGTATTGGGTTTCTATTTTTCCAAATTTTAGGATCATTGGTGTCCGAGTGTTCTTGTACTTGTATATTCCGGATTTCGACCCAAAAATTCGTTTGATTTTCGGTGATGTTTAAGATTTGTGTAGGGTGAATCATTTCCACCAAAGCCACTTCCTATTGGGCTTCGTGATCCAATTGGATGGCCTGAGGTAATTTGGCCGTGAAACCGCACAAAGTGTTTTTGGGAAACACATTCATGGAACTGTCACTGGGTAACGTCAAGTAAAATTGGTTATTCATAATTAAAGAATTCTACTGTCCGAGGGGTGGTGATGGTTATGGCGACTGTTGGAAGGGTGACTGACGTTGAACGCAAGGCTCCCGTTGTTTTTCCCGTTAGAGGAATATTTCAGGGACTGATTGGGAAGAAGGCAACAGATGCAACTGCTCAGTAAAATGGTCCACAATTGTTTGTCTCCTTGAAGCAAAGTCAGATTGGCAATGGCAGCACCGATGACACAATACACCACAAAAATTTGGCAGAAAAAGACGATTTGCGTTTTAGGCACACGTTCTACACACCACACCCACAAGGGTTGCTTTTGTAGATCTTGCATACAAGAACTGTGGGAAGGAGTGGTCACTGCAGTGGTAGAGGTTGAGACTGTGTTGAAGGACATGGTGGTCATTACTTTTTATAGTCGATGATTTGCGAAGGGTCAATCCAAGAGTCAAAACTCGGCCGACATCCTTTCCAATGTACTTTGACTTCTTTGACACGTCGTTTTCCCACTTTACGAGTTCTTCGATCGAGAACGCTTTCGATCTCGTACACTTCGTCTTCTTTTTTGGACACACGTTGTAACTCGGGCAAGTAAAACGTTCCTTTTAATACTTTCCCGTTCATGTCTTCCAATTTATAGACGGGTGGATGACGGCCACGCACTCATTTAATAACACGAAACAATTCGGTGGTCCAGTTGGGTAAGTAACCTTTGTCGAAAGTGCGTTTGGTTTTGCCAATGCGCACCCTATGTACTGCTGCCAACACTTCACCTTTCTTGGGGACAGTCGCCGTCGAGGACGTACCAAACAGGCGCTGAAAGACGGTCACTTCGTTGTCGGGAGTCACTTCTTTGGGGCGCACGTCCGATGCTCCGATGGTAAGATTGGTTGTACGCTTGGACTAGGTGCGGTAAGACGTCGATGTACTTGAGTGTGTTGATGCGTAAAATATTTCCACATGCATTCTTTCAAGGTGCGTTGAAAACGTTCCAAGATGCTGGCTTTGGTTTCGGGATTCTCGGTGGTTTAATTCTTTTTGGAAAGCTTGGTTTAGAAATTTGGTGCCTTTGTCGGTTTGCCATCGAGGAGGTTGACGACCGCTTTGTTTCAACACCAGTTTGAGGGCTCGCACTAACTCACTGCTCGATCTGGAAGTCAATGGCACGACCCAAGCAAATTTGGAAAAGACGTCGATGACACAAAACAAATATTTGTAACCACAATTTTAGGTGGCCAAATGAGACATCGGCTAAATCGGCTTGCCATTGAAGATCGATGCCCTCCACTTGGGTGCGACTTCTGGAAAATTTTCATCGAATGGGCTTGTGTAAGGTGTATGTGGCTTGTTCTTGTAACCATCGTTGCACTTGAGGTAAACGGACACTTTTCAGTCGAGTTTTGGCAGCACGATACAATTTCTCATCTCCTCCGTAACCTGCATGATCGGATGGATCGTAGTAAATGCTGGCTAACACCTTCTCCATTTTTTAAATAAGTTATCCACTCTTCACTGATGCTACTCTGGATGAAACGAGGGGGGTGGTTTAGAAACGGCTTTACGTGCCTGATGTGCAACGGGAATAGAAGTGGAAGGTAGTTTTGGTGGTGGTGGTGACGGTAATGGGATGGCTTTGGTCTTTTCTTTTTTCACTTCTGGTTTCCCTTCTTTCTTTTTGACTTCTGTCGAAAGTGGAGTGGACATCATCTTTTTAACCCATGCTTTATATTCTTCTCGTTGGGGTGTAGGGGAAGGGGTGAACAAGGACGCTGCAATCTTACTAGGGATGAGAGCTGCTGACGGTGCTTGAAAGATTTCTCGTGCCTCTTCTTCCTCAGACACCCGTGGGGCTGCGTCTGTCTTGACTGCTTGGGGTAGTGGTGGTGGTGGCGGCGATGGACTTTTCATCGGTGCTTCAAAATCTTTCAGAGTTGGTAGAGCTGTTTCGTCTAAAGCTTTCTGGTGAAAGAGTTGCAATTGTTGCAGCAGTTGGCCGTACCGTTGCGATTTCTGTTTGCTGCGATCCATCAACGATTGCAATTCGTGTTGTAACTGGGATATCTCGGTCAAATGAGGATTGGGAGGTAAATGCGGGGTCCATGTTTTTGCCAACGATGGTATTCCATCCATCGTTCGTAAGGTACTAAATCCAGTTTTCGTCCTTCCATCGAATGTCAATGGTCAGGTCTGAGATCTTTTGACTCCAGAGTCGTCCTTTTATCTTCTTGGACCTTTTCATCTTGTACCCATTCCTTGTGAAGCAGCTCCATGTATAAGTCCCATAATCGTTGTTCCCAATACTCCTTTCAGCACGGGTGCTACCATCATGGGCAAAAGAGCAAAAATCCCCCGCGTTACACCAACATCTTTTTCTTTTCACGGATGGGTATTTTCTTCTTAACCATTTGAGGAAGAACGTGTTGATGTTTGGCTAAGCATTCTTTCTGGTGTTTAGACAAGGGTATCGTTCCTTTCAAGACATTCAGGCAACATTCGCACACGGTATCGATAACGTCTTTGGAGGCGGTTTGAATGAGTTGTTTTCGCATGGATGGAGAAGCTTTGGAGAGGACGGACAACACGTCCCAATGTTTGCCTGAACGAGGAGGCTGTCCTTTCCTTTTCTTTCCTTTGGGGGTAGAAGAAGAATGTCTTTTGGGGAGTGACATCTTTGTTTGTTTGCTCCGGGGCACACACAGACACACACAAAAAGTACACTGACGTCAATGACTTGGCACACGCCCTTTTATCTTTTTTTTTTTTGGACTATCGCTTCGTCAAAAAGGTGACGACTTTTCCCCCAAAACTGCGAAACATTCCTCCCCTTTGGTGGCTTCTCTTTTTATTTAGACAAGTATGTTTTTTAGAGGGGGACGTCGATGCTTGGCTAAGCGTTTTTTCGGATGAAGAAACTGTCCTTTTTTTCCATTTCTTTTTGGACAGAAGAACGACGATGGTAACGGTGTGCACATCTTTGAGGGGACATCTTTGGGCGTTCAGGAGCACAACAACACTGATCCTATCGCTTACCTCAGGTCTTTTTTATACTGGAATGCGTCGCCGCTGATTGTCTTTACGTCGTATCAACTTGATGACAGACATCACTCGACGTTGAGGAGTTCGCAACGGACTAAATCGGGAGAGTTCTTGCTTGGACAAATCCAGTAAAGTCTGTAACACGCCCGATCTCTCTTGGACTTCGATTTTGGGGGCAGGTACATTGTGAGCCGCTAAAGAGGAAGAGGGTGTCACCGCTGGAGGAGAAGTTAGGAAGAACATGTGTCAAATCGTGTTTGGCTTGCATCACCAGCAACGGAAAAGTGGAAGAACCTGAGGCTACTGGAGACGCGGTCACCGTTGCGGCAGGTCGTGGTTTGCGAATGTAAGTTTGTGTCCTGGCTGCAGTGCTTCTCTTGCGAGATGAAGCTGTTTTCTGTGGGCTTTTCGTTTTCTGTGGCTGTGACCTGGTCTTGACATCGTTGCTATTTTCCTTTTTCTTCTTGGTACGTTGTGGAGTGGCTTTTTTCTTGGGGAGGACTTTGCGGGCAATAGAGAACCGCTACCTCCAGGTTTCAAAATGATTTGCTTTTTGGTTTGAGTGTCGATGCGAGGATCGGCCAGTTGCGTCAAAGCTACTTTGTTTCACTCAAAAAAAGCGTTTGGTTTGATGTGGAATGTGAATGATGTCTTGCAGTAATTGACGTGCTGTCACCGTAAACCATCGTAAGACTTCTTTGAGTCTGGCTTCTAAGACACGAGGACGTATTTGTAAAAAAGTTTTCACGACTGATGCCATACAAGGCACGAATCAGTTTGACGGGAAGATGAGACAGAAGGGACGACATGTTGACGCTTGTGAGACAGACCCAAAGTGACCGAGGATTTTATAGACATTTTTGGTTGTTGTTGTTGTTGTTGTTAAGTCGACGACGGGGACGTGTACACGACAAGCCCTCCGTCTTGGAACCAGTGGTGAAGCAGATGGGTACGAAATCGCAAATAATCGGGGGTGGTGGGTTTTAAATCCACGAGAAAATAGGCGTGTGGGGTTTGAGTGGCATGAGTCAGCCAAGGCGTTCCTAACTGTACATCTTTCCAGTGAAGGTGTAAGTCACAAGCTACACACACATCGTCGTACACATCTTCAGTACCTAAAGGTTGATGAATCTTTTTCTCCCGCAGAGGTCGAGAAGTATCGAGATGAAAGCGCAAAGATTTTAACAGAATGAGTCTCTCGTGTATATTTAAAGGGACCACTTTCATGCTTTTTTGAGTGGTATGTACTGTTCGTAAAGAGTCCACAAGGAATCGGCTGGTAAACTAGATCCCAGAAAGCAAGTCACTAAGACACACACTACACGTCGACCCCAATTCAATGGACACAGTTCTCGTAAAATGCGATGGTAATCCTCCACCGTTTGAATACGGTCATTGATTTCATTCCACGGAATCTGTTGTATCACGAATGATAAAGGTTGTTGCATGGTAGTCCTTTTTATACCCTCTTTTTTGTCGAAGGTAATAAGTGTACTTTTTGCACAGAGCTAATAATACTTCAGTAGCGAATCCAGATTGTTTAGTCACTAGTTCACACACTACACACCGCACAAAATTCTCCTCTACAGACAAAATTTGGTAGCGTAAAAGATTTTGGTAATCCTCTAACTTTTCCTGTGGAATTCATTGTAGTATGGCCACCTTGTAAGTAGAAGGATGAGTAGCAACCAAAGTCATCTGGTCCTCGTCCAGTTGAACAATGTCTGACCATTGGAACGCTTTCACATGAACCAATCCTCTTATAGCATTTAGGTACCAGTGGTTCGAACATTGATAACGTAACGGATACAATTGTTCTTTGCGTTTCACTTGCATTTTGACCAACTCTCGGTAAATGCGTTCTCTCAACTCCACAGGCAAACCACGAATGTTCTCTTGTAAAGTATCCATGACCATGTCAGTCAGTGTTTATACCCACGTTGAAGGTCATTTCTAATTTCCTTATTTTATTCCAAAATTTCTCCTAGAGCGAAAGTGACGGACGTAGTGAGTAATTTCTGGCCACTGCCATTCCAGGAAACTGTCAAGAATGGTAATAAAATCTTCTAATGTAAATGGTCTAAAGCGGAATATTTGGAAGAATGCACACTTGATCCAAATAAATCTGACTTGTTTGTTGACTTTTGTTACTTTTCTCTTGTGAATTTCTCGACACAAAAGTTCTGCAGTCACCAATTGAGATTTTGCTCCCTGCCAAATTTTCTTGTAGATCTTCTCTTGCAATTCGTTTGGTAATCTTTGAATATTATCTTTGAAATGGGGTTAAAATACGTGTCTAGGTGTTGTCCAACGTTTGACTCCTAGCCAAGCTGGTTTCTTAAACGACATGGTATGCCACTTGAATGACTAGGTCCCACTAAAAGTAGGTAGTGACAATCCGGAGACCATCGAGCATGTTGCAGGTAAGAGGAATCTTTCTTCTCCCACTCGTGAAGTGCCACACCGCAACTGAAACACTTGACTTTATCCCCCTCGCCCAAGTAGATAAATCCGGCTCTGGCTAATTCTTCGGGGTAGCTCCTCCCAGATATTTGGGCATTTTCCTCGGAAGGTTTGGAATCGACTTTCAAAACCGCAGTATTCAGGCAAACGCACAGGGAACGAATATTAGTCTTTTACAGGTTCATTTCGATGAGTAGTTTGCTCAGGTTTCGATGACATCCGTAGGGTGGTAGATGCATGGTTTCGCGTGGAGGATGACATCCACAAATAAAGTGAAAAGGTGCACGACAACGAGTGGTATCACTTTCGCATCCGTTAGGTTTGACACGCACAGCATCACTTTCCATGGTAGGTAAAGTCATAGCAAAATTCCCATGATGTGGTACTGCGGAAAAGTGACAATATTTCCACACGTAAGGATACAACGAACACACGTCCAAGTATTTGATTTCTTCTCCTTTCTTCTCGTCGGCAAACAGGTGGCATTTGTCCGTCCTCCGTACAAACTGTCCCTCGGATTCATTGGGTCCATCAGCTTGTAACTTTCCACGATGCGTTTAAACTCGGGATCGGTTTTCAAACGGTGATCGTACTCGTGTTCCCACATTTCCACGACTTGGTATCCTTGCTGTTCTAACTTCAACCGACGCTGACAAGTGGCCTAGTACAAGTCTTCTATGGTACGTTGTAAAAATTGATTTTTAGTATCACGTTGAGGGTAACAGATGAGACATCCGTGAAATAAGCACCCGTTAAACTCGTACACGATCTTAGGGTTTTCTAAGTCCCAAGCATTCCACTGAATACGTTCCGATGGTCTTTTTCCCTCCTCCGTTTTGGGCATGTTGGATCCATTTGTCTTGCTTGTCGCACAAGTAAAGCAACTAGCGTAGGGCTTTGATCGAGTATTGACGTTTGACAAAGTTCGTCGTTTGAGGACTTTTGACAGCTTGGGTGTGAATTATTGGCAGTACACTAAGGAACACGCTTTGGCAATGGTGCAAGCTTCTTTCAAAGGATCGATCCCTACGTGCTCCATGAACAGTTCTCGAAATTTTCCACAGCATCGCTGTAAAATGTCCACGTCTAAAGAACGACAATACTTTCATATTTCTTCCTGAAACTTGAAGGGATCCGAGACGAGAGTGTGGTAGCAAGCATTGGAAGCTTCTCATTGTTCGGTACGTATGTTGTCGGGGTCGTAGTAGTGAGCATCAGGCAAATGGGTGAGAACGGCGTGCTGATTGGCTTCAATATTGAAAAAGTGCGGAAAATAGTCTTTGGCCATTTCTGTCATTCCAAACGTTTTAGTTATTCGACTGAAAGGCATGGCCAACTAAATCATGTAATCTTTACACTGCACTTGTCCCACGTGCATGGAAATGATTTTGGCTCCGTTCAAAGTCACTTTAGGACGTTCGGTACGTTGTACCGTATAGTATCTGAGAAGAATTTGCCCATCGTATCCCGAGAAATTGTGAGCCATCACCGTGGCATAGCGATGACAATCTCCGTAATGTTCGATGTCGTCTTGGCTCCACGTCTCGTCGATGGAGTCTAAGATTCATTGGACAAAATGGGCCAGCGTGTTCGGTTCCCGAAAGATTTTTTCACGTCCTCCAGGGTGGGGTTGTTTGGCTCGAGAAGGTCTTTTTCTCCTGAGTCGTAAAAAAATAAGTCTGATACATTTGTTTCAGACTCCTTAACTCTGCCAAAATGTCCAAGAGTACCGTTACCGTTTGACTTTCACTGTTCTCCTTCTCTCCTAGACCTTGTTTCTTCTCTGCTTCTTCTTCTTCCTGTCATTTTTTTCTTGCCTCTTCTTCTCGCTGTTGCTGTTCAAGAAGAAAAGCTTGTTCTGCTTCTTTCTAATGTTGTAAAAATTTCTCCAATTCTTCTTTCTGTCTCTGTTTAAAATCCTCGACCTGTGGTAAAGAAGGAGAAGGTGGCGAAGGTGCTGGTACTGGAACAGATTCTTGCGAAGAAGAGAGAAAATCCACTAAATCCCAATTAAAATCGACCACTTCTGGAAGTAGGTCCGTGTTGAGTTTGGTAACCGCTGCTATACCATTGCTTCTCGTCTCCACGGCCGGTGCACCCCAATTCATTGTCTTCTTTGTTTCTGTCATGTTTCAAAATTAATGTCGCAGAGATTCACTGCGCAGAGACGCTAGCGCACCTATATAGGGAATGTGACGTCACAGTCAGCTCTCTTCGGATTGGTAGACAGACTCCACGCAGTGGTGAATTTTGTAACGCATGTTTGGATTTGTGCAAAATCTCAATCCGTTTCGATCCGGTCTTCCACTATAAATAAACGCGGTTCACTTCATTCCCTTCATTCCCTTCACCTGTTCTCGTCACAAGACAAACGTTGAATCATCTACTCTCGTATCGTCAATGCTGTTTCGTACGGACTTACCCATGTATGTTAAATCGTCATGGACAATCATCCGGATCAACGAGACAACTGTTTTGAAAAGAAGGATCCATGTGGAGAGACAAGGATGTCTGAAGCGAGTCCTCATCTACGGACCAGAGGTTAGACGAAGTTTGAGAAAGAGAAGAAGATCCATAAGATGCCCTCTATGTTAATGGAATGGTGTTAATATAAAAAATCAAAGGCCCTTTTCAGGGCAACTCATATGCCTCAAAAAGATTTACTCTCTTTGCCATATATGTGTGTGTGTGTGTGTGTGTGTGTGTGTGTGTGTGTGTGTGTGTGTGTGTGTGTGTGTGTCTGTTTTATTTGTCCCTACCTAGAGTAACGCGTATTTAAGTCAGCCCTTTGCCACATTGTTGCCAGTGTTCTCCCCGATTGAGGTCAGCCACTTGCAACATTGTTGCCAGTGTCCAGTACCGTGACGTCACCTCTGTTCCATTCCTTTTGTCCATAGACAGTCCCAATCTTTTTTGTCCCTATACAGACCCAATATTCCCCATGTTAAATTCCCATATTTGTCCTATATTGCCCCAGGCCATTTTTCCTTCTTTGGCCCCATATGCCCTAATGCATCCCTTATCACTACTATCATATAAATGAGTAAATCTTTTCTTCTTCCTTTCTTTTCTTATTTTTAATAATTTACCCAAAGAATGAATCCACACTTCCGCTGCTACCCACACCATTTAAAGGTTGAAGTAAATTGTGTGCAATTGATAGAGAACTATATACTTTTAATCAAATTCTCGGTGAAATTATTACCGTCCTTTTAGAGTGGTCGATGATTTTCCGTTTTTAAGTTTAGTGTGAAATCTACTTCTTATTATGATAAAACAATGATAAAATTTCTTTGGCTTTTTCACAGTAACGTATTATTTTGTGATTGGTTGTATTCTCTGATATTGTTATTTCCTCCACTATAATACCATATAGTGGTCTAAAGCGCCCATCTTTACCGATCACTGCCATCTCACCTCTGTCCACATGAACTAAAAGTCTCTGGCTCTGCCATTGTGGTATGTGAGAAATCTTGGCATTATCTTCCTGTGGGTACGTGGTTCTTACCGGGATTGTCCCGGGTTCTTCCTTCGCCTGTTATTCTGGCCGGCATGAATAGCCTTTCTTTCGCTGCAAATGGCGTTAAACCCGAAACAACAACATAGTGTTTAAATATTTCCTTTAATCTATAGACTTAATTTGATAACACATATAACATGTAATTGGTTTCATTATTATAATGTACATTATTTAAATATGAATGATGCGATGATTGCTGGGACAAATAGTCTGAGTCTACGTTAGTGAGACCATAGCTTCTTTTGACTCCCTAATCATTAACGATTCATTTTATCCATTCCATTGTACAAATACATAATTTTTGGCAATACATTTTGTTTCCTTTTATACATTTTCTCCATTTTGAAATCATTATCTCGTTTGTTTTGTAGAACTAACTCCTCCTCGTAACATCTCCCTTTAATATTCTTTGCCTTTAAGTCTTCTGATTTGAATACTACACCTAAAAGTAGGTGAACTTGATTTATCAATGTATACTAAATATATATAAAAATAGGCCCACGTCGATTTATTAGAATATATTATATAAATTCAAGAAGAAAGTAAGCTCCTGAATGGTCAGGGTTTAGTTTTAAATGAGCGTAGATTTCAACGATCTAACTGCTTATGTGTTAAAAAGCGTGGCTTTATCAATCGACCCGTTTGGGTGAGAATTTACGCCTGTTAATGCGCTCTTTGTCTCCTTACATGTCAACTCTTGACAGACATCTGCCGCACGTATCACTGATCTTGATTGTGTTTATCTAATCTAGAGAAACTATATGCATAAGCCCGTTGTTGTCTGGATATATGTATAGGCCTTAAAAACATAAATTGAATACAATTATAGGACGTTCTATATTATTCATAACTATTTGTCAACTTTATAGGAATTAACTTGATACTAAAGATTAATAGACTGGGCTGCACTGAGGCTAAAATCTACATGACATTGTCACTGAGTGATAAATTGAACGTTTGTTAGTGAAAGAATTCATATAGAACTAGCTATTTAATGATACAAATTATATTAATAGCTGTATTTATCTGATCAAGATAACAGCAATGTGAATTTAAAAATTAGTTCACGTATAGACTTGAAATAATGGTATTAATAACTATGTTCCATAGAACAATCATTCTAAAAGTCAGATATTTAAAGTCAAATTTCAGCGTAAAATATTTGTTTCATATATAATGAAATAACACCTAATGACGTCAAGCTAGCCACATGAAGAAGCAGATTAATATACCTGCGAACAAAACCCACCTCCAAAAACAATAACATAAAATAAAATCCATCCAGTTACGTATGATGACGAATAACACAAAACCTCGTATATGCATATTCTAAACAAAATAAAATGCATGCTGCTAAAGTATGATAAAGCATGGTACAGACTCTTGAAGAGTAGGAGAAAGATCAGCAAAGAATTGTGGCCTCTTCCCTATTGGTAAGTCGTTTGTTTCTTATATATATCCACAGGGCAGAGACTTTCCATAAATAAGGTGGTCTTTCTGCAATACAAAATTCATAGTTCTTTGTATTCATTTGCATATTGATCTTGGACTCAAAGTAAATTTGAAAGTAATAAAATTGTCGGTGACCAAAGTATTTCATAAAATGTAAGTGCCAGTGTTTTGTCATTCAGTTTTGAAGATGACTGGCCTATGCTTTTTCATAAGGACCAGTGACTCGGTTTTTGCCATACAATTTTGACAACCTGTGATCGAGGTTTTTGGACAATAGTTTTAAGGACAATGGCATAAGGTGGTCCAGTTTGTTTTTCTTTAACAAAATTGTGAAGGCATGTGACACATGACTTTCTTTAAAAAATTGGAAAATACGAAAAGGGCGAGCGGATGGGTACAGATTCATTTATTTTCACAACAAAATGAAACAACACTAACAACAAGAAGCAAAGAAAGCAACAAAGTCTTAGATGGGTCACTTGTTTGTATAAGGCCCAGAATTCTCAACTAATTTTTCTACTGCGGCGACTTGGATAAGAAGATGAACGCAGTGACAGTTTGAATGAATTATCATATAGTAAGAGAGTTCCATATATGCTTGCCTAATTGTCTGTCTATCTATTTGCACGAGTTATAGACAAGACCCATCGACCAGACGATAAGGAACGTAAAAGATATGAAGTTATGCAATCTCTCCATTTGTTGCGATGCTCTGAGGAACTAGCTAAAGTATCACGGATCACAATTCTTGATTGTCATGTTCTTGAAATGTCCAAACATTAGTATTTCTCTGGGCGGTTCTATATTCATTTTACAAGGGATATTTATTAACGATTTAAATTAAATAAACTGAATAATCACCATTTAAAGGTATGTGTAATAAATTCTAAAAATGGTACCATTTGCTGAAATATTTTTTACATTTTATTTAATTTTGGTCACGTTACACACACACACACACACACACACACACACACA